>APFE031646636.1:133807-264811 GCA_000404065.3 Pinus taeda | reverse complement strand
AAACTGCCCTATTTCCTAGGGATTTTCTGGTGACTAGTCATGTTTGACCAGCCTTGATCGGGCCTAATAAAGCTTGTTATGGCCGAACCAGGTGGAGTTAGCTTAGTCGTAGTTCCCAAGCTATCCATCCATGCACCAAACTTGAGCCCAAGTGTCCTACAAATATGTCATCCACATAGCTATTACGGGAATTTCTGATTGAGTCCAAAATTGCACTTGAAACTCAATTTTCATAAAAACTTCTAGAAATTGCAAAATTAAAATTAAACACCTGAATATGCATAAAATACATCAAAATGATATGGATGTGATGGAAAATGGATGGAAAATATAAGGATTAAGTAGGTTTTCCTAAGCAAAAATAGACCAAAACTGAGGGCCAACACATGTTGTGGTGTACATGGCCATTATACTCATGAGTTTCCTCTCTTACCCCATATGCGCAAAATGTGGGAAGCCCAAGCAGATTCTAGAGGTCAACCACCCATGTGGTAATCTCCTCAGAATATTGCACCATCTCAACTGACCATGCTCACAAATCCTTTCGCTCAACAAGGATTTGTTGCTTCTCAACCTCAGTAAGGTCAGGCAGCGCACCCACCCCAACATTTTGGTCTTGGTGGCTACCAGATCCTTATGATGAATTATGATGAAAACAATACCTCTGATATCAACTTGTAAACTTAGTTGCATCAATATGAAAAGCCATCATCTTCGTTCGCAACTAAGACCAAAACTGAAGCATCTACTGAGCCTCTTACAACACCAAATGGTCCATTACAAATCCCTCAACCTGAAGTTGAGTCAACTCCTAAGATTCCCAAGGAACCATTACGCCGTAATGTGAATTCTAACTGAGCTGCGCATACATATAGTATAGTAGACGACTTGGAAATTTCAACTACTACCATGTCAATGTTGGAGGTGCTCCAGTCATGGCCATCTCAAAATAAATCTCTACTAACTACTTTGGGCATAGTAGATCCTTCAGATCATATTTTGATTGTCTTTCCTGTTGATACATCCAAACATCCTCCATTATCTCCATCTGTTTCTTTCCAGATACTAGTCTGAGTCCATAATGGCATCATCTCCCGACGCATTATTGACAAATGCACATCCACCTGCATGATGTTCACTGCTATTTGGAAGCAACTCAAGTCACCTAAACTATCCCCTTTCACCATCACTTTTCATGCTTGGGATGGTCATCCCTCCCAACCTCAGCATATATCGCAATTGTTCAGTGATCTTGTAGGAAAGATTGTCCATCTAGACATCGAGGTTATTGATGCCCCTCTACATTACAACATTTTCTTGGGTTGTAGTTATACTTATGCAATGTCAGTCATTGCGTTTGCGATTTTCTACAAGATATGCTTCCACCATGAAGGGAAGATCGTCACTGTTGATCAGTTGACATACTATGAGCCATCATCTTTGACCTCCCTTGAGTCCATTATCTCATCGATGTTTGACAAGAAGTCTACAACCCCTCTCCCTAGTGTTTCATGTGTAGTCTACAAATATTCCTCCTTGTTGGGTGTTTTCCCTGGTCCTCCCCCTCCCATCTCTGAGCCTGGCTCTTTGAGTGTTTGCATCTTATAGGCATCATGGTCTGCTCAAAAGAAGTATGGTACATCTAATCAAGAGCCAGCTCATCAGCACCCTATAGTTACCATCTCATAGCCATTTGGATCCACCCCCCCAGGACCTCCTCCTTTTGTGGGTGCCTCCGCTTTGCTCCCACCAAGAACTATTCCTCTAGGTCTCAACCATCCCAAAGTTGTTCTGTTGGGACATTACCCTGCAGGACAAATACCTTTCTTATTTCCTCCTCATGGAATCATTTTTGTCCTTGTCATGGCTTCATTGAATCTCCCTAATATGACTTTGGGGACCCTAGTATGGTACATTGATCCACCAGCAAGCACTCTACTTGGTCATCTCAGACCATATCATGCTTTGACCCTGGTTTCAACCAGTCCCTATGATCCCTGTCACTACTCCAGTTCCACCACAACCTCAATAGGAACCCACTCTTATTGCAAAAGCATCCAAACAAGGGGGCAAAGCTAAGAAGAAGGAACCTAAGGAGAAAGCTCCCTAGGAACCTCTAGCTCCCAAATCTCCAATGTTAACACCTCCATACACTTTTTGTAACGTTGTTGGGCATGCCACCAATAATTGTTCAGAACTTTCTCATCTCAAACCTTTAGTTCAGGAAATGTTCCCTGTGTCTAATATCCTTAGGTCCAAGTTACCTTATTGCTACTAGCCAAGAAACTCAAAACGTTGTGCAAAAATCACCCTTATGCCTTTTGCAATCATTATTGTCACTATTGCCATTGTTGCCCTTGTCTCAAGGAATTTTGTGATGCCTTCAAGTGCTTTGCGACTTCAAGGCCACTCGTAGTGGATCATCTACTCCTATACTGGTGGATTCTAGTACCACTAGTACTCCAGAATAGGGGGACTCTTGTCCCATAATCGTGATCCCTCCTCCTGATGTTGAGATGATGGAATCCATGGTCCATATCCTTTACCTGTCATCATCCTTGAGTTCCTCATAGAAAAACCTCTCTAAGGCTTTTGCGCGTACTCCTATTGAACCTCCTTTGTTAGAAACCCAGGTCTCAACATCGGTATATTTTTAATCTACTAGCTCGTTGTCTACCATTTCAAATGATGTGTATGTGAACCTTATTTTTTAGGATGATGCACCAGGTATTTCCGCCACATCTTGTAGTCAATATTCCTCTTGTTCGACCATCTTCCATTCTAATGAGGACATCATGGAAGCTATATCTACCTCTGATTACCCTTCGGATGATATGCACCATCATGCATACTTCCTGCCACAACAGTCTCATGCCCAATGTGTTGTGGAATCAAAAGACTTCATCCATAGTGAATTCGATGGGTTTGGATACCCTCTCCATACCCCAGATGATTTCGAATCATTACAAATAGGACCTTACATCATTCTAAAGGACTTAGGCAAGGAGGCATATCTCTTGTATGATTTTGAAGGCCAACCCCTTCCTAATCCTCGCAATGCACTCTACCTTAAGAAATTTTATCCATAACATATCCCATCGATTTGCCCATATTTATTTCTGTCATGCATTTAGGTAGTTACATCATTTCATCAGTTGTCCTTTGCACCTTTTAGATGGATCCATCATCCACATTGTATATCAGTTATGCTGATGGTGCGAGTCTTCACGGTCCCCACCAGGCATATATTGTGTGGCAGTGTCATTGAGTCACCCTTGTTTAGAGTATCTGTGCTGAGTCACCTTTGCATCCATGGAGCCTATTTCACATCCCATTGTATAATGTCACAATATTCTATCCATCTTTGAATATCATTCATCCTGTGTTGCCCATTTTGGTCTTCATTCATACTGTCCCCCATCCCCTCCATAGTCGAGCTAGTCGCTGCCAGGTCAACCATGCACTTTATGCTCTGACAAGGGAAATCATACGTTTGTCCCTCAGTCCCATTTTCCCCTTTTTCCCTGGTGTCTGTCCATCAGTCACATTACTATTCTCTCACATGCCTTAGCTGAGGATCCCCATTGCCTCACCTATGGCGGGCCCTATTCTATCGACATCAGCACATCTACTCAAGAAGAACGACCTAGACGGTGGTGTATATTGGTTCTAGCTTACACACTTTTTCGATGCCTCAGATCAAGCAAAGGGAATCATCATTTCCCTTTGAATTGATTGTTTCATGCTTGTGACTCATACACTTTATGGTCTAGTGATGCAACAGATTGTATCAGTGATTCCTAGGTGCGTGTGAGATGATTCAGACCTCATGAGGGGGTGGACCATTAGGTAGCCCCTAACATGCCTATATGATTTCATATTATGCTACAACCTCAGATGAATTTCTGACGATTTGATGGGTTTGATTCCTACCGCTTGCAACATTCATAGCATGCAATTCTCTTTCAAATGATCCATTCAACTTTGCAGAGCCCTTCCTTTTCAGCAGGGCTTCTTTGGTTTTTCTACCCTCCCTCCCACCCATTTTTTGAGGGAAGGGCCATTATATCTAATGTACTCAAATTTTATTGTATTAAGTCCTGGCTCATGTTTTTCAAGGCTCATTATGTATATGGGACACAATGTATTATTTTCTGGCTCAGTTATGTGAGCATGTCATGTACCATATAGCATGTACTTTATTTCTCAGATTCATTTTCCTAGGAGCATTATTGTTTTTGTACTAAGTTATCTCAGTGGGTATAGGTATGCCTCCCATACCTCACTGATATTTGGTACCACAACATAAAATGAGACTTACATTGGTCTCACCCCCTCTGTCACTATACTCTTTCACTTCAAATCCATTGGTTTCTCTCTCTCTCTCTGACTCCACTTTGTTGTCTAATGATTGTGTCCTTACAACGTATGTTAGTCATATGTTTTTCTCCTAACACTCGTACATTGAGGAGCAATCTGTTATCACCAAAAATTGATCATCTCCCCATAATTTACTAGATGGATCGAAGTACACCATGTAGGGCCAATTTTACCATATTAAATTGCTTTCACTGTGAGAAATTACTTAATAAACCACATTTGTTAAGTCATTTATAATTAAACCCGTGAATATTAATTAAATAAATCACTATTTATTTAATTATCTTCTAGGAATAATTAATTAAACCATTTTTTAACTATTATTCCTTGTCATATTTGACCTAGTCATGAGAAATAAATAGATAAATCATTAATTATCTTATGTTTCTCTAGGAATAATTAATTAATCACTAATTACTTATTATTCCTTGTCAAGTTTGACTAAATCCCCTAGGAATACTTAAATAAATCATTATTTGTTTATTATTATGTTATCGGGAAAACTAGTGTCCATTCAGAGCTGCTAGTCCCACTAAGACGGGTAGCTATCTTAGAAACAACCAAACTAAAGTCAGTTGTGTTTTCCTTTATGAGAGATAGATGAGAGAGAAGCAGAGAGTACCAACCTCAGTCTTTCACTTGGTTCCTTTCTTGCTTCCTCTCCCCTTTGATAGAGCTTTTCCACTCTTTCCTCACTTGTCCCACTTCAGAGAATACCTGTAGAGTCAAAGTAGCATAATACCATCAAAGCATAGAGATCTATAACCATAAACAATATAGGATCAGATGTATATCAACCATACAAATGCATATATCAATACAAGATTAAGAAATATACAAGAATATGGAGGAAAACTCAAATAGCTTTATTGATAGAAGTAGTAGAAGAGAGGATTACAACCCATTGTTTTGACCCAGTGCCATCCTCCCAACATGAAAGCCCTCTTCACCACATGAAAAGATAGATCACCCAACATTATGATGTCTCATAGAGAAACCAACAACACTTTCTTACAAAATACAAGATTCCAGCCTCCTGGATCTCTAGGATGAGGGATCCATATATAGATATTTGCAGGTGGGTGAGTTAGCTTTTGGGATTTTGATTAGTGTCATTTCTCTGATAGTTCTTGGTTCCACTTGGATATTTCATGATCTCTTACTCATCCCTAGGTGAATTTAGAGAGGCAAGTGTCAAATGGGCAGTTTCTAGAAGATTCTCTGGGTTTCCACCTAGCCAACTGCCTTTGCCATTTTTCTGCTCTCGCTCATCACACCCTACAGAAGGGATTTTCAGTATGCATCACACTTTCTGCATGTAGTAGGTGAGATGCATTGCACCCTTAGCACTGAGCAGTCTGTATGGTCCATTTTTGACCAGTTCTGAGTAGTTTTTCAGGGAGAACTTCTGCGAGATGATGTAATCAACGGACCTTGTTCCTTTAGGGTATGAAACAACACTTTAGGGGGCTTAGAAGTCCTTGGTTTATGGACATATGAGATTTGGGTTGCAGTGCCCAAATATGTGTATAAATGTTTCCCCCTAAAGCATGAGGTCGTAAATCTTCTGATGTCGAGTGAAATGCTTTATCATGAGGATCCGAGGTTTTTCAAACTGGAAGGTAACCTGTAATAAGATATAATACAATACATTATCTTCATAATATTTTCATGATCTAGCTGAGGCAGGAATTCCCATGCTCAGCTTTATAAATTCATTTTCATGTACATATGATAGACAACCGTCTGTGTGGTAGACTGATGATTCTAGTAGAGCCATCATCCCTTAGCTTGGATGATTATCTATGCAGCTATGATGTACATTTGATGTCTTTATTTTCCTGAATATATTGCAGCCTGGATGGATGAAACTAGATCTGGGGTCTTCAAATTCATTCAATCTTTGCCCGAAGTACAAGTCGATCCATGTGAAAGGATGTTCTGATGTCGAACATGGAAAGACATAGCCTGATTACCAACCAATGATGCAAGCTGTTAACAGGTGTGAGAGGAATCACCGATAATGATAATGACCCTTAAGGTAACGTAGTACAATTCACATGGTGCGAATACATGAGTCGATGTCGAACACCACACAAAATCTTCCGGTCGAAGGCCATTGATGTAAACCTATCGCCGGAAGTGAGAAACTTTCCATTGAGGCATACAAGCTTCGAAGTACTGAAAGGGTTGTTCCTAAGTCAAATTCTTGGATAATGAGATGATGTCAACAAGAAGTGACCCATTGTAGGAGGGCCTTAATGAATCCCACATCTACGACACAAAATGGAGTAAATGCTTTTTCGGAGGTGAAAACGATCTGATGATACAAGGTTCAGGTTGGCGGTCATGAAAGAATGAAGCGTGAAGGTATTGCAATAGATGAGGCGTAAGCTGGGTTGGTGAATTCTCTGAGCGACTTCTCTTGAACATATCAACGACACTAAAATGGATTGGTAGTGTTAACCCTAAAAATGGATGGTACAGAGGACCAATGGTGATATGACCGGTGAATGGAATAATCGCAACCTAACTCAATCATGGTGATGGAGTGAAAGTGTCATGTTCAAGAGTGACCTGCTATCAATAAAGTTTCTTCAAGTTTTCTTCCCAATTTTTCCCCAGTCATTTCTGACGAGTACCTCTTTATTTTTGTCAAGTTTGAGGAGGATAACATATGCTTGTTCTATAATTTGCTCTTCGAGCAAACCTGTCACTATGTCTTAGCGAGCCTTGCAACAGTGAAACTCACTCTTGTCTGCATGGACAAGTTTGTTGCTATTTTCTTAACAAGTTTAACGACAAAGATAACTCGGTCCTTTTCAATTTTAGAGAATCTAAAAAGATACGGAAAGGAAAATCTAGTAATCCTTTTTCGTAATATAATCTCTCAAGTCCAAAAAAGTATAAAATAATACAAAAGGGGTGACTTTTCGATAGTTTTAATGAGACGAACAAGACAAATGCTCGATATTTTTGTGTAATGATCCCTCAAGTCTAAAAAGATTAAAATCTAGAGGAGGGATGGAACTTCCAATCACTTTAATGAGCTGGAGAGGCCAATTACTCATCAATCTTTTCATATTTTACAAGTCAGATGAAAAGAGCTTAAAGGATACTCATTTTTTGAGGAACAAGTGATGTTTTCAGATAGCAACTAGTTCCAGGTAAGGTTTGGAACTTTTCAATCACAACGATTTAAAGAAGATGCTAATAGAATCACTCGTTGCAGTTGTTCCTCAAAAGGGGTAAAAAATCAAATGGAGGTGTATGATAAGCTAAAAGAGAGTGGAGGTGATGGTAAGAACATGACTAAGGCTCAAAAGCCGATGATTATGCGATCACAATGGTTATTTACCGAAGGATGGGTTCATTTTTTAATGAGCATAAACTTTGGGGGAGAATATGCTCATTGCTAGGTTTATTTTTAACGAGCTTGAACTTCCTGTAAACTTGCTTGTGCCAGTCGTATAATAAGTATGTCTCATTGATAGGTTCATTTTTTAGGGAGCTTGCCCCATTCGAAACTTTGCTCCGTAGCCTTTTGTTATGCAAGCTAGGAACGACCAACCTATGAGTTTAAAGGGTTAAGAGCCTACAAACTAAGAAAATAAATGGTCGCTTTTCACTTGCATGCAAAAAGGTTTTCATGCCCCCAGGTATAAAGAAAATTAGAGTTTCCAGGTTACCATATGAGAGTTCTCACATTTGCAAGATTGCTCCATCCACATTTGCAGACAAAACACTTCCTTGGCTCTGTCAATCGAAATAGAAAAAAGTGAATGGTGGGATGCATCCACTCACATAACTTTGACGAGGGAATCTTATTCCAGTCTAATCCCATTTTCCTAAATAGACAAGTGTGTCAGACTAATCATATATCCTCTGTGGAAACCTACCCTATACCTAAAGTTTTCCTGCCGAAGCAAACCAGGGTGCATGCCCCCTGGGTTTAGTCACATTCACCGAAGCACTCATGCTCATCAGGTGGATTGACTGGAGATTGATGAGACATTCCTTGTGCAAAAAGACCAGTTAGTGATGGCACTTGACTAATACCTATGTTTGAACCGAGGAATGAAAGCTGGTCTACGAGCTGGACCACTGTGCCTTCATGCAAAAAACACATCACTCGAAAGAGTGAGGAAACAATAGCTCCCATGTTATAAATGTAGTCATGCCCAAGGAGTATATTGTAATCTAAAGGCCCTTGGACTGCCATCACGTTCAAATAAATAGTTTTCCTTCTCAAAGTTATAGGCAAATTTGGAAGGATCCCTAACAGTCGACTGGTTCCTTTGTTGATGCCTGTCAGATTTCGAATCTCAGGCAGAAGCGATCGTGAACCAAGCACTTTCCAAGTAGTTGAGGAAAGGATACTCACAGAAGGCCCTTCATCTATGATAGTACCGACCATGATCATTCTGTAAGCTTGTACTATGATTCAGAATGGTACATTATATGGTAGACGGGGTCTGCCTAGTAGATTCCAATCGAAGGAAATGACTAGATTTCTTGGAGGAGGGACCGAATAACCGGATGGGTAAATCTCTGATGAACTTCCTTCTTGCGGTAAAGGAATGGCTAGATTTCCCCCATGTTCATCGGATTCTGTGTTGATGAAAAGAATTTGAATGGTTTCATTCTCTTTCTCTTTGGTGACTATATCATCTGAAGGTGGACCCTCTGAAGACAAGATTGGATTGACTGCCATCTTGACTTATTGACTTTGGTCCAGTATGGACTCAGAGGTTTCTTCAATGATAGGTTCTTTGACTGAAAACAAAGGTGTGTCAGTAAAATTTTCAACTAGTGATGGACTTGGCAAGAGTTTCTTGTATCCAGGAGGAAGCCATAGCGGTGAAGTAGGATGGTTATCCAAGAGTCTTTTAGCTTCGTCTAGGAAGGGACAACAATGGATGGCATGATCACCTTCACATAGTCTACAAGGGAATTTAGGTCTTCCTTTTTTTCATTGACTTCATTTTCACTAGTTGACGGTGTACTTTCAACATGATCTTCAAAGGTTGAGGACACCGAATTGTGCAAGCAGGGAGACCAGTCCCTTAAGATCCATGGGATGCAAGGACAATCTTGATGATAGTGGTCTCCCTTACAAATGACACATGGAGATTTAGTTTTGGATGGTCCAATGTGTGGATTTTTGCTAGACGATGCATGGTTGCCCCCTTTTGCCATTGTCTTCTTCTTCTTCTAAGTTACTTGGTTTTTAGTTTTTTCACCAAGTGAAGAGGAAGAAGGAGAGGGAGAAACAAATGAAGTAGAAGGTTGGGGGGTAACTCTAGTATCATCTGGTTGCTGATTTGATTGCTCAGGAATCACGGTGTTTTGAATGATAGAGGTCAAGAAAAGCCATACTAGCAGGCCAATTGTCAGTCTTGGAAGGGACAATGTGGCCATATGAGGTGCACCAACATCTCCTCAAGAGGAGAAGGGACTAAGATTCCCCCCAAGGGGAAATCCTTGATTGGTGGACTCCATTTTCGCAACCTAAGACCAACGAGGGAACAATGATGTTATTCTAATTAAAATAAATTTTATGACGCTTTGACACAACTTGCTTTTTCAGTTTTTAAGAGTCGAGAAAAAGATAAAGATGACTCTAGTCGCCTTCGATTTTTAATGAGCCTGAAGTGACAAGTGCTCAGATGGACCTTTTCTTTTAAGGAGTTTGAAAAGGAATGAAAGTGACTACTCTGGAAATCTAGACAGAGGGATTACCAAAACAATCACAAAACTGCATAATACTTTTTAAGGTATGGTAGTCAATCTTCCCAAATGTTGTGTTCATTGCATTGCGATCGATAAGGTGGCAGACACAGATTCCTAAGGATAAAGGATGTAGCTTATTGTGGTCTCCCAATATATACTCAATTGTATATGGGAGCACAAGTTCGTACTGGCACTTGTTGTATCAAAGAGGAGGAATCACCCAACCTATGATGAAAAGGATAGTTACCAAGTTTTACGACACCGGAATACGCCTCTAGCCTAGAATTCTAGATGTTGTGCGTTAGGTTCCAAAGAATTTTTATGTTCATTCTAAATATGCAATCTAAGATGATAAATAATCATTTACTTTCTTTTTGCAATGAAAATCCTAGCTACTAAGGAAAGAGAAGTAAAATTCTTTCAACATAGAGCAAAGAGCACACACTAAGATGCACTGTCCTAAATCAATTTCCGCATGTAGTCTAAATGCAAATGCACATGCATGTATTTGTTTTCCACTTTCTTAATGTGTGAATGAAAAAAATAATGCTAAGTATAGATCTGAACTATTTTTCTTTCAAAGCGACAATACTAACAATTTTCGTTCCAAAAAATGAAAGGAAGATTAAGATGATGCTTTGCGATTTTGAATTGAAAACTTCTTTCGACACTTGAAATACTATTAATTTAAATCAAATACAATGGAAAAAGTGTAATTGACTATCAAAAAGAGGAAGGCTCTTTCTTTGACTGAAAAATGACACTTTCAAATCAAAAGACGACAGCTCGATTAAGCTATTGTTTGCAAAAGAGAACTGTAAATGACGAAAAATACATAAAAACATTCACAATTCTTTAAACAATGGAGGCTGAATAATGCAAAGGAAGGGAGTTTCAACAGTGATATATTGATCATAGACAGCAAAACTATTGACTAAAGCTGAAGACAATGAAGAAAAAACCAAAATCTTGAAGCTGAAACAGTCTCATCTAATCATTGCACTTGTAACATAGGAATGCATCTCACCTGTAGCACATGGGAGGTGTGATGCATCCAGACTACCAATGAGAGATAGTGCGATGGTATAGGGATGAGACTGAGCTTGGTTTTTTTCTCATAGTTTGCAACTTAGTTCAGGGATTTAGGCTGAGCTAATGATAAGCAGTAAACAAAAAGCATAGGGACTGATCTAATGAGGTTACTTGAGCTACCACTAGGGCACGTAGGATGTTTGCAAGTTAGATGTCCAGTACATAAACTAACTTGGAGATCGACTGAAGCAGTGTTGATCTAATTTGAAGTTGCATAGCAAAAGAAGTTCGAAGGCTAGCTGGCTTAACTTCAAGCTCCATCTATAGTTTATAAAGAAAAAGAATAGAAACAAGCAAACAAGCTATTCACTCCCCAGTGGAGTTGCCATTTCGTTATCAGGAAAACTAGTGTCCATTTAGAGCTGCTAGTGCCACTAAGACGGGTTGCTATCTTAGAAACAAACAAACTAAAGTCACTTATGTTTTCCTTTATGATAGATAGATGAGAGAGAAGCAGAGAGTACCAACCTCAGTCTTTTGCTTGGCTCCTTGTTTGTTTCCTCTCCCCTTTGACAGAGTTTTGCCACTCTTTCCTCACTTGTCCTGCTTCAGAGAATACCTGTAGAGTCAAAGTAGCATAATATCATCAAAGCCTAGAGATCTATAACCATAAACAATATAGGATCAGATGTATATCAACCATAGAAATGCATATATCAATACAAGATTCAGAAATATACAAGAATATGGGGGAAAACTCAAATAGATTTATTGATAGAAGTAGTAGAAGAGAGGATTACAACCCATTGGTCTGACCCAATGCCATCCTCCTAGCATGAAAGCCCTCTTCACCTCATGAAAAGCTAGATCACCCAACACTATGATGTTTCACAAAGAAACCAACAACACTTCCTTACAAAATACAAAATTCCAGCCCCTGGATCTCTAGGATGAGGGATCCATATATAGATGTTTGCAGGTGGGTGAGTCAGCTTCTAGGATTTTTATTAGTTTCATTTCTCTGATAGTTCTTGGTTCCAGTTGGAGATTTCATGATCTCGTACTCATCCCTCGGCGAATTCAGAGAAGCAAGTGTCAAATGGGCAGTTTCTAGAAGATTCTCTGGGTTTCCACCTAGCCAACTGCCTCTGCCATTTGTCTGCTCTCACTCATCGCACCCTACAGAAGGGCTTTTCAGTATGCATCGCACTTTTTCCATGTAGCAAGTGAGATGCATCGCACCCTTAACACTGAGCAGTCTGTATGGTCCAATTTTGACCAGTTCTAAGTAGTTTTTTAGGGAGAAATTCTGGGAGATGATGTAATCTGCTGACCTTATTCCTTTAGAGTATGAAACAACACTTTTAAGAGCTTAAAAGCCCTTGGTTTATGGACATATGATATTGGGGTTGCAGTGCCAAAATATGTCTATAACAGTGAGCTAGTTGGACACGTGCTGGATACTACCGTGATCTTCTGTGACAACTAGAGTGGGATTCGAATGTTGAGGAATCCCATGTTCTATGATCACTTTGAGCATATAGACATCAAGTACCACTTTATCTGGGATATGGTACAATGGGGAGCAAGAAGGCTCCAACACATTGGGACTGATGTGCATGTCGCCGACATTCAAATGAAGCCCCAGGGAAAGGCCAAATTCTTGACTCTTTGAGAATGACTAGGAGTCATGGAGAGTCTCTCTCCTGAAGGTTCTGTATGATATGGACATTGAGCTCTGGGAGCTTTGGGGGGGCTTGGGGTACTTCTTAGAGCGATGAGCAACCATAGGGTGAGTGGTTCAACCTTCCCCTAGTGGTCTTCTATATAGGCAAGATGAGTGGTTCATCCTTCTCCTACCGAGATACAATCATAGGGTGAGTGGTTCAGCCTTCTCTTGGGATACCCCTAGCGACATGTAGGCAGGATGAGTGGTTCATCCTTCTCCTGCTGAGACATCTTACCCATGTAGTCTGGGACTCATGGGAAGTACCTCTCATCTAGCCAATGAGTAGGGAGATGAGGATAGGGACCATAGTAGTACTGATGGACGCATCGTGTAACTACCGTACTCCCTATGCTAGGATGATATTGATTTGGGATCAATTGGAACTAACTTCAGGTCAATAAGAGTGTTTTGACGCACTCTCTTTATTGGAACTAATTTCGGATCAGTAAGAGTGTTTTGACACACTCTCTTTATTCGAACTGATTTTGGATCAGTGAGAGTGGTATGATACACTCTCTTTATTTGGAACTGATTTTGGATTAGTAAGAGTGGTATGAGACACTCTCTTTTATATGGGATTGACTTTGGGTCAGTAGAGAATGGTATGATACATTCTCGATCACTTCTTCTTCTTCATAGTTCAGTAGAGTAGAGCAATGCAGGGCATTACGTTGATGGCAGAGATATTATAGTCTGGCAGATGGATTAGCAGATGGAGTTATCCCTAGGTGAGAGGGAGTGTTAAAATTGGCAACTAGGGCCAAACTCCATGTGGGTCTTCTTACAGCTAATATTTTTCTTGGATTCCTCTTATCGAGAGGTGACGGATTGATCTAAAGATCATCCGATTCTAATATGTATTCATCGATATATGAATTTATTTGTGTTATGTGACAATTCGTCAAGGTTAGATAACAACCAAATTACCCCCATCTATCCTCAACGTTTTAGTATAAATAGAGGTGGCCTTCATGTCATTTGGTCACTCATCTCTTGTGATCTCTCTCCACTTGTCTTTGGGAGGAGAGATCTAAAGAGGATACGCTGTCCTAGTGAGATGCCCTAGCCCTAGACAAAGTCATGAAGAATCTTCTACGCTGCCCTAATAAAGAAGCCTTAATGTAGTCTTGGAGAAGTCTTACAAGCAGCCAAGAAAGAGTCTAATACGCTCCCCTAATGATGCCCTAACTAATACACAGTCATGATGGCAAGAAGCCCTAACGCAGTCAGGGAAGAACGCTTCCATATCACAGCAAGGAAGTGACCTAAACGTAGGTCTAATGCCGCTGTTCTAGAGTGCCCTAGACGCAGTAATGGGAAGATAGAATCACAATCAAACGCTGGTCTAATCTATACGTTGTTCTAAAGGAGACTCCTATGTAAAAGGGAGCTTTTATATGCAACAAAAGGATACCTGTCTACGTAGCTAGGAGATGTCATAATCTGCAATCAAATGAGGGTTCTATGCAAAAAGAAGAAGGATCCTTATACGTTGGGAAGAGGAGGCCTTAACCAGGCCTAGACACAGTCATAGAGGGGTCTATATAAGCTACCCTAGCCGTAGTCCTCAAGGGCTATCAAGGAGCCCTAACACAACCTTCTAATCTATTGTTTGATGATGCCCTAATCTGTTGTCATGATCAAGCCCTATTCACAGCGAAGGAGAGCTGATCAGCTGTGAACCTATACACTGAAATAAGGAGCCTATATGCAACTTGAATTAGTATAGAAGACAACGTTGTATCAAGATTATGTTTGGACGTGAATCAAGGGTTCATGAGAGCTGTTGGAAGAATCTATTGCTACAGCGAGCTGCTTTGCTAGGTTGCAAGCCATAGCAAGCAACTAAGGTTGTTCCATGGTTGTATTACAGTGTGCATTGAGTGTAGGTGGCAGCATGGACTAGGAGAGTCTATCGTAGGTGGACTGAATCCCTTGAAGGGCTTAGTTATCTATCAGCTTGGAAGCATGATGTTGGATGCAACACGGGGATGGATGCAGCATGGTGATGGATGCAGGATGATGGATGCAGCATGGTTGATGTAACACATTGTTGGGTGCAACATGGTGATGGAATCACCTTGGAAAATTAGTTGAAGTATGAGGATTGATAAGTGTGCCTTCACCCGAGTTCAGAACTGTAGTCCAAGTCATCAGATTTGCAACATCATTATGTTATCTTCATGGTGAAGATATCTGCTCTGATCTTGTCAAGTGAAAGTGTTGACTTCTTATGTATATGTATTATCTCTCTGTCTGCTAAACTATTGAAGAATATAAGAAGAATTGATCAAGGGTTTACCCATTTTGGGGTTTGTCCCTGGTTGGCGCCACATCTTGTGTCTTCTTGTCTTGGCTTGTTTTCTGCGATTTATGTTTAGGTTCTATTTGCACTTTACTATCATGCTAATGTGATGACTAATCTGAATATTGGCATTGGGCTAATATGGAAAAAATGAAGTAAATAGCGCTAAGCATAGAACATACAAAAACTTAACATTAGCACTTCCCCAATAAACTTAGTTAATAATGTTAAATAAAAAAATCAAAATTGGGGATATCACAGTCCTCCCCGCCAAAAATTGCATTTCCCCCAGCAATGCCTGAACAAGCACGCTATCTAGTTGTTGATCCCCACTGTCACTACAAAATATGCCAGGGTCCCAAATGCGCCACTGAATTGTCCCTAACCTCTGCACTGTCCTGTAATGAAGGAATCCCTCAATACTAGGATCCCAAGCCATCCTGTGTTGATTTGGGGTAGCATCGGATGTGGTCTAGCCACAAAAATTGGTTGAGAGGCTAAGGCAAATGAAATCTCGAATACCTAGAAAGTGTTTGGGCAGATTCTAAATAGTTTGGGAGATATTAAAATAATTAATATTTTTAATTGAGTCCCTAAGTCTAAACTTAGGGAAAATAAAATATTAATGTGAATTAATATAAAACTGTGTTAGAATGGTCCAAAAGTCATCGATCAAGCCAGATCTAATCTTAGTTGTTGATTAGAGACTTAATCTCGACTCTTGATTTGTCAACGAGAAAAGTATAAGAGGAGGCTTGAGGGTCACTTGGAGAACACACCAGTGTGATCAGTCATTTTATTCTCTAGAGCGGGGTTTGCTAAGAGAGATAGAATTAGTGATCAATTGCAGTGAGGGGTAGTGAGTACGAAGCAGAGAGGCAGGGACAGTGCTGAGAGACCAGCATAAAAGTAGAGAGAGGCAGACCCAGAGCTAGAGGGAGCCACGCAGAGGCAGCAAAGACTGTGCAAAGGTAGAAGGGCCTGCGTCATCCATGCAAAGGATGCAAGAGTGACACAGAGAGCTAGAGGGGCTGCGTAGAGCCTTAGTAGGCTGACACAGAGGGTTTCAGGTTGACGCAGAGGGTTTCAGGGTAATGCAGAGCTTCAGATTGTGTTGGAGAGGGACTTTGTGGAGCAAGTTTTCTGAATACCTGTTTCCGAAGAGAGGTATTGCTGCTAGATTTTGTTATCTCTATCAGGTTAGCTAGTTTGGCACCTAGTGTACTCAAAAAAGAATTGCTTAATAATAAAACCCTAAGATAGATGCACCGGTTTTCCAGCATTGGGTTTTTCCAGGGACATTAGTCCAAAAATAACGGTGTCATTGGTGTGCTTGTTTCTGTTTCCTTCTATTGATGATTCGTAATGTGTTGAGCATGCAATTGTATTTATTTTTAGTATTTACATGGTAAATAACTTGTTAATTAACATAACAAGTAGGTAGGAATAAATCAGTAAAGTGCATGGAGGGTTTCTAACTTTTAGACTTAGAAACTTCAACATGGTATCAGAGCATGGTTGCAGATCACAAGAGAACTGAGGACATCAGTAGAGCAGAGCAGCAGCCGCAAAAAACAGTTGTCCCGAGTGATAGAAGTTGTTCCTAGCAACAAAGCAGCAAGGAAGGGGTGATGCAGTGCCTGCATCATCAATTTTGAGCCAAGAAGAGGCTGCGCAGAGGCTGAAGGAGGCAAGGATAGGCTCACGGAGAGCCACGCAAAGGCCAGGAGGGCTGATGCAGTTGGTTGAGGGAGCTAGTTTACTGGTGTCGGGACTGCACAAAGCCTAGGAGCTCTCACCTTTTGGTTGTTGGGGTTTAGGAGGCTGTCGGTAAGTTGCAAAGTGGAGCTGGTGGGGCACTGTAGTCAGAAGTGTACCTAACAGGGCAAGGCCAAGGAGGAGGGAGTTGCTACCGAGGGTTTCTAGCCGAGAAATCCGGATCAGTGGTGCAGTTGCACAGACGATCAGAGTAGGGGGCATCTTGACATCAACAGAAGGGTTTCCAGGAGGGAAATCAAGGCTCAGAGGGAGTCACATCGAGAACTTCCAGGAGGGAAGTGGAATAGCAGCATGGCACTACACGGAGTAAGAGACCAAGATAGACTGGACAGAGCCTCAAACTTCGCAGTCTAGAAGGCCAAAATCTTATCCATACTTGACAAAAATCGTGTCAAGCACTTCGCCTTGAGGATGATAGCAATCCCAGTTGACCCAGCTGATAATGACAAGTACGAGGAGGCAATGGCGAGGGCGAAGAGCATCATCCTTGACGGGGTCAAGGACCATGTAGTACCACACATCGCCGAGAAGGAAACGACAAATGAGATGTGGGAGGCCCTACAGAAATTGTACCAGCATACTTCTGTGCAGAGAAGGATGTTACTAGAAAATTAGTTGCAGTCATACTAGATGAAGAAGGGAGAACTGATCGGCACCTCCTCGATCGACTGAATGAGATCCAGGATCAGCTGACTTCCATAGGGGCCACGCCGAATTAGGAATTGACGGTGAAAACAACCCTGAACGCAGTCTCAGAAGACTGGGAAGTATTTGTCCAGAGTATATTGGGCAGAGCGACCCTTCCACATTGGGACGAAATGTGGGCAGCTCTTCGCCAAGAAGAGATGAGAAGGCTAAGAAAGGCGGGAAGCAACGATAAGCGGTTTAGAGTCAAGAAGGAGGAGGAGGATGTTGCACTAGCATCTGAGGGAAAGCAAAAGAAACGGAAAAAGAAGGACCTCTCCAAGATCAAATGTTTCCACTGTGGGGAGCTGGGTCATTATGCAACCCAGTGTCCAAGGAAGAAGAACAAGGGAGAGGCCTCCGAAACTAAGGTAGCGCCAGTAAGGGCAGAGAAGGAAGTGGAGACAGATGATGACTGTGCCATGAGTGCACACATGCCACTTGAGCGGAAGTGGGGAGACATCGAGCTATAGTCAGACAGACTACAAGCAATGAGGGGCAGGATCCTCGAGGTACCCAACCTCTTGGATTAGACCATGTTACAGGAGCCCCGAAGTGGAGTAGAAGGACTGGCGGATGTGCGTAGAGACAGATGCAGATGAAGTGACAGAGAGAGCTACAGTGCATAATTCCCAGGACAGCGCTAGGCTAGTAGGCTGCAACAGTGCGAGAGGGACAGGAGTATTGCACCAGTGTAGGATGGCACAGAGAGGTGTGCAATGGTGCGAGATGTAGGAAGTTGTTGTAGTAGCACAGAGGTCAGAGAGGGAGCACTTGTCAGCAGCAAAGGGAGCTTCAGCATCAAGAGGGTCTCTAGCCTGATAGAGATGTCAGAGTTGAGAGATCAGTAACTTACTTCTCAGTAACTGAGTTGCAGTGCAACAATTAGCAGTGGTAGTGTTATGGGCAACATGATGCAGCATGATGAGAGGGGTTGCAGTGCAGATGCAGCAGTGGCAGTGGCAGGGCCATGGGTAGCAGTACAGGATGCAATAGTGCAGAGGATGTTTTGTAGCAGTCCTAGCATCAGCACATGGACCGATGCCGGATGATCAAAGTGATGCTCAGTGAGGAGTATTACTAGAGCATAGTCCTCGCTAAGAGGGAGTGTTGATTTGGGGTAGCATCGGATGTGCTCTAGCCACGAAAATTGGTGGAGGGGCTAAGGCACATGAGATATCCAATACCCAGAGAGGGTTCGGGCAGATTGTAAACAATTTGGGAGATATTAAAATAATGAATATTTTTAATGGAGTCCCTAAGTCTAAACTTCGGGAAAATAAAATACTAATGTGAATTAATATAAAACTGTGTTCAGATGTCAATATATTAGAAATTATGAGGATTATAGAACTCTTCCCCAGATTCGTGGATCAAGAAGACTCTGAGGAACTCATGAAAGAAGTGACTATGGCAGAGCTAAAAGCTACGCTTAAATGGTTTAAGAAGGATAAAAGCCCTGGACCTGACGGATGGACGATTGAGTTCTATCTTGCTTTTTTCGAATTATTGGGCAATGATCTTCTGAAGATAGTAGAGGACAGTAGAAGAAGAGGTAGAATTTCCTCGGCCATTAAATCGACCTTCATTGCATTAATCCCCAAATCTAATGCTCCCATCTCCTTTGATGACTTCCACCCTATCTCTTTTTGTAACTGCCTCTACAAGATCATTGCTAAGACTATTGCAAATCGCCTCAAACCCATCTTATCACAGCATATATCCTCGGAACAATTTGCCTTCCTCCATCATAGGCAGATCCACGAGGCAATTGCATCTGCACAGGAACTTCTTCACACCCTTCATATAAAAAGGCAGAAAGGCATGATCCTAAAAGTTGACCTTTCTAAGGCCTTCGACAGAACAAACTGGTTATATCTGCGCCTGTTGCTCACTCATTTGGGGTTTCCTTACAATTACATCAAATGGACGATGAGCTGCATCACGGATGTCACTTACAGTGTCCTACTAAATGGCGAAGCTACCACTTTTTTCACAGCAGAAAGAGGGCTTAGACAGGGATGCCCTCTCTCACCGTTACTTTTCTTACTTATTATGGAAGGCCTAAGTAGAATACTCTCAACTGCACGTGATAGACATCAATTAACGGGCATTAAGATAGCTGATGATTTCTACCTCACTCATCTCCTATTTGTTGATGACGTCTTGATATTCTTAAATGGTAGTATTGGGGATACCACTACACTGCAAAACGCCATGCACCTATTTCAACAGGCCACTAGTATGAAGATAAATGAACAGAAATCAACTATCACCACTGTCGGTTGCACAGTACATGAATCGGTATTTGCCTCACATCGGTTTCCCTTCATCTCATTATCCCTGGCTGATGGCATTAAATACCTTGGCTTCAGGTTGAAGCCAAGTGGCTATAAAATAGCGGATTGGCTATGGCTTATTACCAAATTTGAAAGGAGACTCTAGGTTTGGTACCATCGTTACCTTTCCAGAGCTGGCAGACTGATACTTATCAAAGTTGTGATAGAAGCCACTCCAGTATACTAGATGGCCCTCACTTGGATTCCCAAAGGCATTCTCTATAGATTACAACACATTTGCAGTAGATTTCTCTGGGCAGGACAGAAGCCGGGCAGACTCTTTGCATGGGTCAAATGGGACACAATTGCCAAGCCTAAATCTTGGGGAGGCTGGGGCATTAAAAAGCTTGATTTATTTTCGAAGGCGCTGGCGGCAAAACTTGGTTGGCAGCTCCTCACCTCAGAAAGCTTGTGGACAAGGGTGGCATATGCTAAATACATCAAACCCCTAAACGTGCTTGATTGGTTCTGCTCCCAACAAAACACTCACAATGTGTCCAGCATATGGAAAGCAGTCATAAACACCATCCCACTTCTGCGAGAAGGATTAACCTGGCGAATTCGGGATGGCAACTTTGTCCGCATTGGGCAAGACCCATGGGTTGGATGTGGGAATGCTCACAGATTGCCTATTGACCTCATCGGTCACCTCAATGACAGGGGTATCACCCATATTGCTCATGTTGGAGACCCTGATAACTCTACATTTCTGCATCAGACTTGGCTCAATGCTCACAATCTGGAGATACCGGCATAATGGCACACTGCATGGACAGAGTACACTGATGCACTTTCACAAGCCCATATCAGACTCACAGAGGGACCTGACGAAATCATATGGGCCTTTGCCAAGAATGGAGCATACGCACCTAAGCTGGGATATATGAAATTGATCGAGTCTATCAGACCTCCTAATATCCATCCCACCTGGAAGGCGCTATGGAAACTCAAATCAGCTCCGCGTACTCGCCTGCTTATGTGGAATATACTATTCGATAAAATACCCACGGGCACCAATCTGATGAAGCGATCCTTTCACGGACCGTTTCGATGTCATCTCTGTCTTGCGGAGGAGGAAAGCACAGTACATCTATTCCTGAAATGTAATGTTACATTACAGTTCTGGAACTCCCTCATAGGCCACCTCTCAAACTTGAGGAATTGGCAAGGCAATACCATCTTAGAAGCATGGGATTCCTGGAACCAGCATCACACCGGAAAATCTCGCAATATCCCTCTCCTTGTTTGCTGGGCTATTTGGATAGCACGGAATAAGGCGATCTTTGATCATTATGCCCCCCATTGGCCCTCCATCCTCCTTAATACTATTGTTGATTATAACATAATTCCTGAAGAGGATGCCACTGCCCCGGTCCGCATCCTCAAACAACTGAACATAGATAAATCCAAACCATGGGCTTTCTTTGATGGCTCTGCCCAAGAGGCCGGTTGTGGTGGGGGTGCCGTATTACATCTCAATGACTCACACTGCTACAAACTGCAAATAAATTTAGGTAGAGGCACTAATAATTTTGCAGAACTATGCACGGCCAAACATATCATACACTTTGCCATACAAAAGCATTGCAGACATCTACAATTGTTTGGTGATTCTAAAATTGTATGCAGCTGGCTGAATAATACTTCACAATGTCATGCTTTCTCATTGAGACATATACTGGACGAGGCAAGAAGACTGACTACCTCATTTGAATCATTTACATGTCTTCATATCTACAGGGAACAGAACACCATTGCGGATCACCTTTCCAAAGAGGCTGCGCTCAGGCAAGGAGATCAATGGTTAATACAGGAGGAGCTTGATGGTCAATACTACCATCACTACCACCGTCCTTTTGATGATCATATGGCAGCTGGGCAATAGTGCCCATCTCAGCATATATTTACTGTTTATATTTGTACATACACATATGTATTTATGTTTAGATTTTCAGTAACACATTTTTGAACATCTACAGTATATATATGGCTCTCTGCGTAGAGCACGGATCCCTTCTGCACTCAATTTTGTTTGCACTGCTCCCTGCGTGGAGATTTTGTTTATCAGTAAATTTTGATCTGAACTAGTCCTATGGACTATGAACTCGATAGGCCTTGATGCCTATATATGAATGCTTCGGCATATACAAAATGTAATTTCTTATCACTAATAGAAATTACGACTTTTTCCCAGGGGAAAAAAAATATAAAACTGTGTTAGAATGGTCCAATAGTCATGGATCAAGCCAGATCTAAGAGAGATAGAATTAGTGATCAATTGTAGCGATGGGTAGTGAGTACGAGGTAGAGACACAAGGACGATGTTGAGAGACCAACGTAGAAGCAGAGAGAGGCAGACGTAGAGCCAGAGGGAGCCACGTGGAGGCAGCGGAGACTGTGCAGAGCGAGAAGGGCCTACGTCATCCACGTATAGGATGCAGGAGTGACGCAAAGAGCCAGAGAGGCTGCACAGAGCCTTAGTAGGCTAACGCAGAGGGTTTCAGGCTAACGCAGAGGCCATCAAGTCTAACGTTGAGCTTCAGATTGTGCAGGAAAGGGATTTCATGAAGTAGGCTTTCCGAATACCTATTTCTGAAGAGAGGTATTGCTGCCAGATTTTGTTATCTCTATCTGGTTAGCCAGTTTGGCACCCAGTGTACTAAAAAAAGAACTGCTTAATAATAGAACCTTAGGTAGCTGCACCAGTTTCCCCTATTGGGTTTTTCGGGGACATTAGTCCAAAAATAATAGTGTCATTGGTGTGCTTGTTTTTGTTTCCTTTAGTTGATGATCTGTAATGTGTTGAGCATGCACTTGTATTTATTTTCAGTATTTACATGGTAAATAACTTGCTAATTAACAGAACAAGTAGGTAGGAATAAATCAGTAAAGTGCATGGAGGGTTTCACTGTTAGACATAGAAAATTCAACATCCTATCGAACATGAAGATCCCCTTGCCCCATTCACTACCCTGCCAGGTATAAGTACCAAAACCCCTCCTCATACCTTCAATGAGTAAGGAATCATGATAATGTGGCACCCTTTCCAACCCCTCATGAAGCGGCCCTACCAAGTAGTCCATCTCATACACTCCAAGAGTAAACTCTTGAAGGTACCACCCAATCCCTGTGGAGATAAAGTCTCGCTCACATGAGCTTCTCCAGATATCATCTCGATGACCAACCTTCCATGCTAATGAAGTTACTGACGCCATTAATTACTCATTAAAGCCCAATGGAAGATCTGAATGATCTCCCCATGTAGCAGCAAGCTCATCCCTAAACGTCATTGAGTTGTGAAGTACTGTGTTGCTCGGGTCCCCTGCTAGTCTCAGAAGGGTGCCACCATGTTGGCACTGCGCCTCTTTGACTATGACATACTCCCCATCGTGACTAGAGTGTACCCTCCTCACCTGGGACCTGATGGCGAAAAATATGTGAAGGCCAAGCTCATCTTACCGAGGCATCTCCATGATACCAATGTCTACCCATTCACTGCCAATCTCGGTCTTAAGCAACAACAGGATAAATTTGACTCGCCATATAGTGGAGGTCTCAGTGATCCCCCATGTGTCAAATCCAAGGTGAACTAGATCACCCTCTGCCATGTCTCTGATCATCACAAAGTGGAGTGACTTGTCAGCTGACCGAATCCCCGGATCCCATAAAAAGATTCGCTGTGACATAGTCTTGATGACTGTTGGAACCCTCTTGTTCGATATCTTTTCTCCCTGTATGTAATCAATGTATAGACTCTGCATGTTATGAATCAACTAGGTGAACTGAAAATTTCCCTGTGCCTGCCATGCCACATCGTGAAATCTCTGATCCTGCCTCCTGAAAGCGTACCCCGATACTACTTGGAGTCCAAACATCTGCCTGTAGATGAAGTCTATCATCCACTGCACCTCATGCTGATATAATGCCTCAGTCTATCTCATTGAAACTGCATCATGCAGCTCCCTCGCAATCATCCCCCTAAGTGTGATCCCAGGGGTGGAACATATGCTACCTCGACAGTAAACCACGCCATCACTAAGTCTGTATTTGTAGGCTCGTGCACCCGCCAAATGTTTCAACTAAAGAGTCTCCCTCTTGCCCATGACACTTTGTGTCTCATCCATCTACCTAGGGTGAGCCTCCCATGTCCTACTGCATGTACTGAGAGCATCAAAGGGCAACAACCAAATGCCTTGCGACTGTAAGCAATACTAGAGCATGATAGGTGGATAAGTCCCCAAGCGTATGACCAAGAGTCTGCCGAGACACTGAAGAGTAACCGTATGGACATCCCTCCCTTCTCCTCGGATTTGCTGATAACCCAATCGAAAACCTGTCTCCGCTAAACATGTTGTCCCTAGTTGCTCAAAAACATCCCCATCGGTCCAGGGTGAGATTCTCTTGATGCTAAATATAGCGTCCATGCCCATAAGTCTCCTTGGAGGCAACACTCTAAGAGCCCATTGCGTCGCACCATATGGCACTGCATACCACCAAGTATCCCTATACTCAATGCGATGTGAGTTGCTCCTCCTACCCCACAATGCAATCCAATGCACTACAACGCACCACAATGCACCTCCATGTCCACCTGCCAACCACTACTCATCGTTGGATGCTCCTACACATCCCAAGGTGTCATGGCCTAAATTTGTGATAGTACGCTTCGGCCTGCACCTGACTGACATCATCACCTCTATAGTCAAATCACCTGGTCCTCTAATGAATAGATCTCCATAATCTCAGATAAGTGGATCTCCCCTCCTAATCCTACCTAAGAGATATAAGATGCGAATCTCCTTATGTACCTGTGGAGTGTCCCTAAGGTGTTGCTTCTTAGCGACCATTGTGCCCCATATATACATGGGAAATCCTCCTCTCCATACAAGGAACTATCTGGTGGCTTGTCAATGCCACCACCTCTGACTACCTCCTGCTAAGGTACACTGATCATCCTATGCCCCCACACATGGCCAACATGCCAAGACAACTCGATGCCACCACCTCTGACTACCTCCTGCCAAGGTACACTGATCATCCTATGCCCCCACACATGGCCAACATGCCAAGACAACTCATGGAGTCTTCCCGCCCCTCTGTTAGCTCAACCTGTCATGGGTATTGCCCAAAACTCTGGTGGGAATATGAAAATGGGGGTGATTACAGTCATTGGATCCACCATCCTGCTACTACCCTGACTGACCCAATCCATGGAGTGGTGGGGAGTCCCACCTGGGTCCCAACAATGATCCAACCCTCCAGCTCCTCTAGAAAACCACATCCCCTACTGAACTATGCTCCCGATCATGGATGTATCTAAAAACCTAGTTAGCCCTATCAGGTACCAACTAAATAACTCATGCCACCCAACCCCATGTGAGGTATCAAATGCAAGGGTCCCCAAATATGTAGCAAGTCCATCACGCTAGTGTTGCGCCCTATGCAACTCATGTCACCTCGTCTCACTGGCCCGGTCAACATACACAATTTGTTTATGTAATTTAGGAACTCTCCCTCCAGCGTGCATAGGTAGCCTAACAGTGCTGCAGGCCCCATCTACGTAAGCTTGAAGAGAGCTACTGAATGGAAGTACTGATGGTAGATCCAAAATATGACTGCCCATCCTCCTCCATCATGGACTCAACCAAAGTCTCAAGCTGCCCCACCACAAATAACTCCTCAAGTGTAACATCCTCCTCTAGCTTAAGCTTCTCAAGGTGCTCTCCATGCTGCTGTATGTAGCTATCGTCTGGGAACCCTGTCACAGATCTGCGCACCTCTGTGCCTACTGGAACCTCGTCAATGGATGGTCCCATGGGTGTGTGCCCAACTGTCTCCACCAATGTGTCAATCGGGTCTACCAAAGGAAACTCCCAAAAGGGTGGCTCCTATGTCACGTTATTGTATCTACGTGCTCCTCGCAACCCTTTGTGGCCTTAGCCTCATTTTTGACCTCCTCATCAGTCTCCTGATGTCTAAAACCAAGTCTCCAACAACAAATCGTCTCTGGGTCTCATCTTCTAACTGCCCATCTCTACATGATGGTCCAACCCTTGAACTATACTTCTCCTTCTCCTGTTCATCCAAGGAATGAGGCATGGTAGGACAGTCAGAGTGACCAAACATGTGGGTGTTGTACTTTTGGGATGCACATGTATGTACTTGGCTTCTGTGTTGGTTATGTATGAGTCGTTGCATCCCCTTTAGAATCTGTTAGTTTTGCCTCATCAACTCCTCCACGATCTTGCTAGCCTCCCCACAGCTGGCCAAGATCATGCTCTGATACCACTGTATAATTCCTAGGGAATCTTTACAGCAAATAACAAAGCAAACATAGACATAAAATCCATGAAAATCAAACACATGAATTAGTCCATGCAATTGCACCAAAAGCTGCTTTCCTAAGCTATTTTATTATAATATGAAGAGGGTACAATGAGGTGCTAGAAAGAGTGCACCTGGGCTTGCTCAAAGCAAGCTAGCTAAGTCCAAATGAATAATAAGAAGTCCCTCCCAAATCTAATGCGACTCTCTCCTAGCTCTACACTGAAACTATAAAGAAATATGTTGTTGGCTGCGAAAAACTACTGCTAGGGCCTCCTTCAGTGCTCGGAAAAATCCAGGAAATTAACCCCGATCTTTCCACCAAAACCCACAAAAACCAATGAAGAAATTGACCAAATGTTGACCTTGGAATTTCGGCCTAAATTTCCTCTAGCTCCTCTTGCTGCTAGCTGAGTTGGGACCCCTGTTTGACTCCTCAAATCTGCTAGAAAATTCTGAAATTTTAGATATGAGGTCCTTGTTAGAAACCCAAAAAAATCCAAAAAGGGTTTCCCTTGGTTCCAAACTTCAAAATTTGACCCTTCACAACTTGGCCTTCAACCAAATTCGAATTTTGTTGTTGTGACTGCTCCTATCAATATATGCTCTCCAAACTACAACTATCCTCCTCCAATGGCCCTCTGAATGAAATCCCAACAGCTCAGCTCCTAAATCCTTCTCTCAAGCCTCCCCACAATCAGCTCCACTAATGACTCCGCAGTCCTGGGACAAGTCTAGGCAGGGCCAACCACAGAAATCTGTCTTGCTGAAAAGGGCACTCTCAACTCTGTTAAATTCTCTTCCTTCACCTGCAATTTGGACAAGGAATTTCCTAGTAATGGTTTAGCCTCTAATTTCAGTACCCCACTTCACCCAAGAACTGTGTGGTTCTTTTGCATCCAGGTTGAAGCTAAGGAAAGTCATACCACCTGAGACTGGTCCCCCAAGTCTCCACAAAGTCGTGAAAATACCTCCCTAGGGTCGTGTTGTCACACAGATTGTCTAGGCAACGCGACAATGCTCAGACCAGGGGTTGTCACCCTGATCCCCGATCTCTCTGTTTAAGCCGTCTCCCTAGGCTAAGGGGGGTAGACCCTTTGGGATAAAAGAAGACCAACTGGCAGTTAGTTGGCTTGGGAGATACAATGAGGGAAACAAGCACTTGACTGATTAAAACTTGATTAGATCTTTTTATGCTTAGTACCAGTGCCTTATGGAGCTAATGAATAGATAATTGTTTATCAACTGCTCCAAAAGATATGAAATTTGTAATTCCAAGATTAACAATCATTTACCATCAAATAACCCAAGCAATGCAAGATATTCAATAAATGCACAATGCTTTAACAATGCTCCAGCAATTAAACTTCAAAAAATCAAATGCTTTAAATGACCATAAAATTTAAATGCTGACTAGTTTACAAAATGATTCACCACTTTTCAATAGTTAATCTTTAAATAAACATTTAAGCATATTTAACTATAGAGAAGTGGAACATAAATACCACAAAAATTGAATTTTCAAATTTGAGTTAATCTTAAAAAAAAGAAGAAAAAAATATATTATAATATTTTATATTATTTTTATTTATCTTTTTTTTATAAAATTCTAAATTTAAAATCAAAATAAAACAAAACTAAAATCTAAATAAAGCTAAAATCTATTCTAAACTAAGGCTCTAAAAAAAAGAGAACTCTTCTTTTTTTTACAAAACCTTTTTTGAATTTTTTACTTTTGATTGATTTTTGAAGGAAAATGAAACTGAATATATCTAATTTAAAACTAAAACCTACGTTAAAAATCAAATATTAACTAATAAATCAAAATCTAATGACAATATTAAACAAAACCTAAAAAGTTTTGAAATTTATATGTATATATATTTATTTTATATATTTTTTATTGTTATAAAAATCAAAATCATAAAGAAAAACGAAATCCTAAAACAAAACTGAACAAAAATTAATCTAAACTATACAAAGTAAAATCGTAACCTATTAATAACACATTCATAAAGGAAAAATCGAAGTGCTTTACTGTGTGTGAGTGCAGGTGCAGTCGATGGCGAAGGTGAGGGAAGCGTGAGGATGCCCGATGGAGAGGAGGTCAACGATGTCCAAAGTTCGATTTGAGAAGAATATGAGTTTGTTTTCAGGTTGGACACAGGGAGCCGAGCAGTGGGGCAACGAGGGTCGCGTGGAGAGGTGAATACGCGGGTGGCTAGTGTGGACAGCGGCTGGAGGAAGCGCACAGGAGCTATGGATGCGTTGTAGGTGGGTTTCACGCAAGGTCAATGGAGCAAAGATGGATATGTAGAGGAGATCGGAGGGCTGCGGGAGGTTAGAGGAATGTGTAGGGTGGTTTGTTGCATACAAATGAAGGGTGAGCAGCCACGAAGATGTTTGATGGCAGGTTGAGGGGATGCCAAAGGGATGGATGGACATAGTTACGTAGAGAGGTGCTACTTGGGCAGCGTGGATGAGGAATGTGTGCGAGGGTCCGAGCGATGGATTTGAAGGAAGAAAATGCAGGCCTGCAAGGAGAGGAGGAGGGATCAAATGGAAACAATGAAGCTACAGATTGGCTGATCGATGGTAATGCGTTGATTGGATGGCAGACCTACAGCTTGAAGGATGCCCTAGGCAACAGATAAACTGAACTGGTGACCCAAAAACCCCTGAACAAAAGGTTTTTCAGAAAACTCAGTTAAAATTTAAAATCTTTCTACTTCAGATTTCCTGATGAAAACCCCGCAAAAGTTTCCAGACATGAAGTAAATATTCCTGCCAGAATTGAACCTGAGGCTAGATCTTGCCCTCCAGGGCCTAGATCTAGCTTTGGACAAAATGTTTTCTTCCAACCTGCAACCTGCAATATCAAAAACCGAGCATCCAAAAATATGCAAGAAACAAAACTATAAACCCTAAAACCAGCTAAATAATTACAGTATTCACAAACTAATGACTCTAAGCAGCCAGATTTGTCAATAATCCACATAAGTATTTTCAGAATTTTAGATTTACTATGAGATGCTTCAAAAAACCCCTCATGCATTCAGAAGAGAAATTTAAATGATAAACCTGGGATCAAAACTGGCTGGGCTCTTCAAAAATGTGCTTCTCGGGAGTTGGTTGGTTCAGCCGAGAACTTCCTCAAACGCCCGTTGATCTTTCAAAATCTAGATTTTCTTGCACAGCTTACTTCAACCATCAATAAGGAGGGAGAAAACAATACTAAAATCCAAATCTAATGGAGATACCTACCATCACATTCAGAAATTCTACTACCATTCAAACCTTAGTGACTAAACAAGATACCTGTGTTTAAAATCACTCTTCATCAAGCTATTATCAATGGCTGAAATTAAGATCATGCACAAAAATAAAACATCTTACAACATTTCCAGAAGAGTAACACCAACAAGATTTCAACCCCAAAGTCTTTCTTTATTGCACAAGAAAAAGATTACAAGAGAGCTTTCTTCAACACAAGACTCACAGATCGAATGATCTCAAATGACCCCTGACACCCTATTTAAAGGAAAATTTCCCCAACAACTAGTTCGAGTGATCCATGTCAAAATGATCTCGACCGTCGATGAAGATCAAAGTCTCTTTTAATATCATCTGTCGAAATTTCAAATGCATTTTAATAATTAAAAAATTGAAATCTTGCATTTATTTCCTAAAACTTTGACTCATTATTATTTTATTAATTTTTTTTTTTTTTTATTTTAATTATTTTTAATTTACTTTTATTGGACCCTCTAACTTAGCCTTTGGAAAAATCACCTACGACCTAGGACTTATGAGGGGAAAAAACATTTTATAACCCTCAAGACACTTTACATCATGACCTTTACAGCTTTATATCTCAAGGGGGAAAACCCATTTGACATAGACCCTCATAGACTACCCAATTCTGCAACACAAATATAATCTAGCAGATCAAGCAATTTGTAATAACCTAACCAAATAATTAGGATTATGCTCAAATTACTTTTACATAGACTCAAAGCATACTAGGGTTCCCCTAAGATTTTAATGACAAAATTCATTCCGGCTTTGGGGTTAGGCTGAAGGAAAACTCTGCCGATTATGGATCGGTGAGACAAAAAACCTTCCGGAACGTAGATTATCACTAGAAAATTAGGTTTGCCTAGGCAGATATATATATGACACAGATCTGCTAAGATTATTTACAAATTTACACCTGCAAACTGGGTTTACAAAACAATATGATCAAGTTGATGATGATAGTTGAATGGCACGGACATGTCAATCAAGCGCTATCCCTTTTGCGAAAAAAGGGAGTGTACTGCTATGGGTAGTTGACACGTAGTGTTCAACATCTGGCTCTACTTGGGGACACGTTGCTGCTCTGTAGGAATGTGAGAATCCAGAATCGGTATCCACACAACACATGACAAGAAATAAGTAGCGTCCATCCAAAAAATCATCATATAACATTAAGCACATGAAAGATATAAGCTCTTCATTTATTGACTATCTAGTAACATGAAAAGTAAATCTAATCCTAAAATAGAAATAAACTGCTGAAATGACAAGAAGTAAGGTTAGAAATACAATACAAAGGATGCCCCATGGCATTAGATATCATCTTTGAAGAACAGCTTGAGCGTTTGGCCATTTGCAGGTAAATCAAGTGGTTCACCATCCAATCTGCTCAAGTGGAATGAGTTTGGTCCAACAATATCTCGAATAATGTATGGTCCCAGCCACAAACTGTCGAAATTCTTATGCTTTCCTGGTTTTTCATTCTTGCGATCCCAAAGAAGTACCATATCTCCAACCTGCAAAGATCTAGATCGAGATGATTTATTAAAGCTTTTCTTAATGTTAGATTGATTTTTACATATAACATCGAAAGTTATCGTACGAGCTTCATCTAACTCCACAATATGATCTATTCTATTTTGAACAACATCTTTATTAGTGGAAAAATGCTGAAGGAGCTGATAAGCTGGTAATTTCAGGTGCACAGGTAAGGTTACGTCCAAGCCATAAACCAATTCAAATGGACTTTTACCAGTAGCTTTCTTTTTAGTGATCCTATATGCCCATAAAGCATACTTGATTTTGCTATCCCATGATCTCTTATTATCTCCTACTATCTTCTTGATAATGGTTATGAGATTCTTGTTACTTGATTTAGCCAAACCATTACCCTGAGGATACTAATTTGATGAATGAGATAAGACAATGCCATACTTGAAACAGAAAGATGAAAACTCTGAGGAACTAAAAGCCTTGGCATTGTCAGTGGTGATCTTAGCAGGGACACCAAATCTAGTAATGATATTATTCTAACTTTTTGACCAAAGAACCCACAGCAAAAACCATTTTGTTGTCAATGTTTCAAACCCCAACAGGGATCCATCATCAGGACTCTTATTGAATCCAGTTGGTTTTTACTGTGGGTTCTCCGGTCACAAAGTTAGAAGATATTAACCACATGAGTCTTAAATCCAAAATGATATTATTTTCAATGAAATCCATAATAACCTTTTCAGTGGCATTCTTAGCAGGAATGGCTTCAACCCATTTAGTGAAATAATCAGTAGCAGTCAAAATCCATGAGTAGCCATTGCTAGAATTTTCATGGAACTTTCCGATGAAGTCCAGACCCCGATGTTGAAAAGGTGCCTCCACAATGACAGGTTGTAGGGGCAGGGCAGCAAGCTTCTGTTTCCCAATGAACAGTTGACAGGCTTGACAACTTCTAACAAACTTATGCACATAAGAAAAAATTGAAGGCCAATAATAACCAACTCTCAGAATTTTGTGGGCAGTAGTTCTAGCAGCATAATGAGCATTTGGCCATTTGCAGGTAAATCAAGTGGTTCGCCATCCAATCTGCTCAAGTGGAATGAGTTTGGTCCAACAATATCTCGAATAATGTATGGTCCCAGCCACAAACTGTCGAAATTCTTATGCTTTCCTGGTTTTTCATTCTTGCGATCCCAAAGAAGTACCATATCTCCAACCTGCAAAGATCTAGATCGAGATGATTTATTAAAGCTTTTCTTAATGTTAGATTGATTTTTACATATAACATCGAAAGCTATCCTACGAGCTTCATCTAACTCCACAATATGATCTATTCTATTTTGAACAACATCTTTATTAGTGGAAAAACGCTGAAGGAGCTGATAAGCTAGTAATTTCAGGTGCACAGGTAAGGTTACATCCAAGCCATAAACCAATTCAAATGGACTTTTACCAGTAGCTTTCTTTTTAGTGATCCTATATGCCCATAAAGCATACTTGATTTTGCTATCCCATGATCTCTTATTATCTCCTACTATCTTCTTGATAATGGTTATGAGATTCTTGTTACTTGATTTAGCCAAACCATTACCCTGAGGATACGAATTTGATGAATGAGATAAGACAATGCCATACTTGAAACAGAAAGATGAAAACTCTGAGGAACTAAAAGCCCTGGCATTATCAGTGGTGATCTTAGTAGGGACACCAAATCTAGTAATGATATTATTCTAACTTTGTGACCAGAGAACCCACAGCAAAAACCATTTTGTTGTCAATGTTTCAAACCCCAACAGGGATCCATCATCAGGACTCTTATTGAATCCAGTTGGTTTTTACTGTGGGTTCTCCAGTCACAAAGTTAGAAGATATTAACCACATAAGTCTTAAATCCAAAATGATATTATTTTCAATGAAATCCATAATAACCTTTTCAGTGGCATTCTTAGCAGGAATGGCTTCAACCCATTTAGTGAAATAATCAGTAGCAGTCAAAATCCATGAGTAGCCATTGCTAGAATTTTCATGGAACTTCCCGATGAAGTCCAGACCCCGATGCTGAAAAGGTGCCTCCACAATGACAGGTTGTAGGGGCAGGGCAGCAAGCTTCTGTTTCCCAATGAACAGTTGACAGGCTTGACAACTTCTAACAAACTTATGCACATAAGAAAAAATTGAAGGCCAATAATAACCAACTCTCAGAATTCTGTGGGCAGTAGTTCTAGTAGCATAATGACCACCTCAAAATCCTGAATGAAACTCAGGAACTAATTTCTTGAACTCAATTTCATCAACACACCTAAGTACTATGCCCTCAGGATTTCTCCATCCAAGGTCATCCTTCATTAGGCAATACTTAGTGGGTTTTAATGTAAGAGCCCTTCTCTTATGAGTGACTAAATGGTCAGGACATGTAATATTTAACAAGTAATAAATAATGTCTTTGTACCACTCATGCTCTCCTAATATTTGCAACTTAGGCGAAGATAGATCGTTAAGACAAAATAAACCAAGAGCCTTTTCATTACCTTTGGTCAACATTTGAGCCAAGCCTTGGCCTTTGACTAGCTTGGTGGGTCTGATCTCTAAATCATATTCTTGTATTTTAGTAACCCACCTAGCGCGAGTCCCTAAGCAATCAGTTTGAGTTAATATATCTTTAACAACAGAATGTGGGACAAAAGCAATGATTTTAGAATAACCCACATAAGTCTTAAAATGCTTAAGAGACTTGACTAAGGCATAGGCTTGCTTTTCCATGGTATTGTACTTTAATTCAGAATTTTGAAGCGCTCTACTCATGAAAGCAATAGGCTGCTCGTGACTATCTTTATTTTTTTGGAGTAGGACACCAACAATGGTATCTTCAGAAGCGAAAGAGAAAATCATGAAATCCTTAGAGTAGTCGGGACTAACTAAGATAGGGGATCTTGCAATAGCACCTTTGATTTCCTGGAAAGCCTTTTTGCCATCTTCTTGCCAAATGAATCTTGCATCCTTCTTCAGAAAACTCTGAATAGGCTTAGCTATTTCTGCGTAATTTGGAATATATCTTCTAATAAAGTTTGTTTTCCCAAGGAAAGACTGAAGGGACTTAAGATTATGGGGAAGAGGAATCTTTTGGATTGCCTCAACCCTTTCAAGATCAATCTTGATGCCATCTTTAGAAATGATATGGCCAAGTAATTTCCCTTCGGTTACTCCAAAAATAGACTTAGCCGGATTCAAAGAAATCTCGTACTCTCTACATCTGTCAAAAACTTGCCGAAGATGACTTACATGACTAATACCATCCTTAGAAAATACAGTAGGATCATCTTGGTAAATTTTGATAAATTTCCCAATTAAATCCTTGAAGGCATAATCCATAGCCCTTTGAAATGTAGCCCCAACGTTGGTTAATCCAAACTACATTCTAATGTATTCGAAAGTACCCCATGGTGTGGTGAATGTGGTTTTGTGACAATCTTCTTTTTTAACCCATACCTGATTATACCCATAAAAGCCATCTAGTAATGACATCATTCCAGAACCGGTTACTCTTTGCAACAGAGTCTCCATGTTTGGCAAAGGGTAATTATCTTTCTTACACACTAGATTAAGATTTCGAAAATCAACACAAAGCCTTATCATAATGTTCTTTTTTCTAGCAATCACTAGGTTGGAACACCATGTTGAATGCCTTGTTTGAGCGATAATTCCTGCTGCAAGCATCTTTGAAAGCTCTTTTTGAACTAAAGGGGCTAACTTAGGATTAATCTGTCTAAGCTTCTGGCAAAAGGGTTTAGCATTTTCATCTTTTAAGGGGATAGTATGTTCCATGACATCTACCCTATAGCCCTTTAATTCATCATAAGAAAATGCTAAAACATCTTGATATTTGTGAAGTAAATTGATTAACTTTTTTTCTTCAACACTAGTACCTTTACCAGTTTTAACAATCTTTGGGTTTGCAAGAGTACCAATGTTTATCTCGAGGTATTCGCCTAGGTCCATTTTATTTTCCTGTCTCAACTTTGTGGCATCATGACGATCAAAATGCTGCTCTAAGGCAACCACATTCCTAGGAGTAGGATTTATAATATGCTCATGATTAACAGTTCCATCCTCCTCAGAATCTATGCAGAAATCTTCAAACTCATCCAGACTATCAAGAAAACGAATCACTTGCTTTTCATCATTAAATACTTGCCAATGCTTTGAGTTATCTAGAACAAACGGAATATAACTTCCGTTTTGATCTTATCCTTAATTAGCTCATCCAATAACTAAAAGGTAGTAGCAGCTACGTCAAGTTCATCTGCCAAACTATTATGCTCTCTTGGGATAGCTTCAAGGTCAAGGGCATCAAAGTGTTCCATTGTATTCCACATAGCATTTCGATGATTCCTTAATCTTTGATTTTTACATGTAAATTTATTTTTAAGCTGCAAGATAATTAAGTCAGAATCCCCCTTGATGCTAAGCAACTTAATTCTTAAAGATTTTGCCAACTCAAGACCCAACAGTAAAGCCTCATATTCAACGACATTGTTGGTTGCTTCAAACTCCAATCGATAGGCAAACTTTAAAATATGACCAAGGGGAGACTTTAACACTATTCTTGCACCTTTACCATGCCTAGACGATGCACCATCAAAATACATGTACCAAACTTTATCATTGAGATCTTTAATCTTATCATCAGGAGGGATTATGAAATTAGACATGACAGCGTAATTCCCAATGTCAGATTGCTCTTTAGTTATCTCGTTATGAGGTCACTTAGGATCTTCAACATGGAATTTTCTTTCAGGATCTCTATTAAGTCTCACAAAACCATCACCTCTAGGGGAAGGAATCATAGCATATGACCAATTCATTTGAATACTTCCTCATAGATCAGAGGCCCACTTTCTGGATAAAAGCATACCCCAAGCATCGGGCAGATTAACAACAACAATGTCCATAACAATCATGATGTCTGGGTAAACTGATAAATGAACCTGTAAATCTTTGATCAAACCATGAACTTCAATCTTCTTAGAATCCATGGCACATATATTGTAATAGGGTCTAGAAACTCTTAAATTAAGCTATTCCATGACCCTTTTAGTCATGACACAAGCTGATGCACCAGAATCCAACATGCAATTATTCAATTTATATCCATTAACCAACAAGGTGATAAAGAAAGGCTGGTGATCTTTATTATCTGAATCTAAACTTTGCAAATATATGGGAGCATCGTGATAATCAACTTCTGGGGTCTTCTGTTGAGAAATATTTACTTGAGGACCTTGAATAACTTTTAGTAACTTATCTCTTTGGGAATGGATTTTCGCAATCTCGGAGACAGGAACCTAGATTTTCACATTGTTAAACCAACTTCCCAAATTGATATCTAGTCTAGAGTTTAAACCAAGGTTAAAAGTTCGAGGGGGAATTTGATTCCCGCTCTGATGTTTATCCCTTCTCTAATAGGTTAAACCTTTATCTCTAGCAATTTCCATGATTTACTCTGGAGAGTGTTTTTCGCCATATAACTTAGCCAAAATGTCATCTTCATTTTCAAGGTTATTATACTAAAAGCTGACGAGGGATTCATAACATCACGACTATTTTCCTTAACTTCCATCCAATCGTCCATAAACAAAGGAAACTCGTTACCCACTACATTTATTTGATCACCCGCACCAAACATTCCATTATCTAAAATTCTTTTAACGATGGGACAAGTAGCCTCCTCATGAAAAGCATCACAAACCCAACAGTAAGGTGGAGCATTATCGACCAAATTAGTAAGCGGATTAGGAGGTCTCTGCTCACTAGATTAACCCTTCTTTTGCCAATTGTTATTTCTATTATTATTATTTCTGGGTTGGAAACGCACGTTTGTGCTCTTTCCATTTGGACCAACCTATTCTACAAAGTAGCTATCTCCTTAGAATCATTAATTTCCATGCTTTCGATCTTCTGGAGCAATTTCTGAACCAGCTCGCTATCAAGTTCTTGAACCACTTTTCCTTTAGGTTCTTTTAGTTTCGTAACAGCCCTATCGAAACCTGGGATCTTATACTTCCCAAATGCCGCCTTGTCCTTTTCAAGCTCTACGGCTAAGGCTTGGCGATCCCTATAATCAAGAAGTTTAGCACGTCTCAACTCATAAGAGGGCTTAGGGCTAAAGGCATCAATGTAAAAATCTCGAAGAGATTTGTCGGTAGGTTTATAATCTTGAGGTAATTCTTTAATAATATCATTAAACCTTTTATTAAATTCTTCAACAGTTTCATTCTCTCTATTTTTTATTGTGCTAATAGCTTTCACGAGGTGTCTTCCTTCTCTCTTATCTCCATACTTTTCCTTAAAGGCATTAATGATCGATTGTAAGGAATTAAATGAATTCTGAGGCTTTTCTGAAAACTAGTCGTGAGCAACTTATCTATCCCAAGTGTTAGAAGATCATTGGGATAACCTTGAATGTTAGAAAAATCGCAAGGGGTATATATATCCATGATGTTGTGCTCAACCAAGCTAGTAAAAAGCAAGCGGATATCAGAGAGGGCTTCTTGTTCGAGGTTAACAAGAAGTGTACGCGAAGAGAGTTTGTGTAATCGTACCCTGAGAGCCCTTTCAGGATCAAGAGTAGGATTGCACAAACGGCTTGGATGTCTTCTATTATACACTCTTGCAGATGATATATGAAGTGGACTCGCCAACCGGACAGGAAGTCAAACACAGAAAAGCTCGAAAGGAAAGAGCTAAGGACGAGAGGAAAGAAACGAGACGAATGTCAAAGGAACCAAGGACAGAAAAAACTCTATTCCCAGCAACAGCGCCAAAAAATGTTGTAGCACAAATTGTCTAGGCAACGCGACAACACTCAGACAAGGGGCTATCACCTTGATCCCCGATCTCTCCATTTAAGCTGTCTCCCTAGGCTAAGGGGGGTAGACCCTTTGGGATAAAAGAAGACCAACTGGAAGTCAGTTGGCTTGGGAGACACAACGAGGGAAACAAGCACTTGATTGATTAAAACTTGATTAGATCTTGTTATGCTTAGTATCAGTGCCTTATGGAGCTAATGATTAAACAATTGTTTATCAATTGCTGCAAAAGATATGAAATTTGTAATTCCAAGATTAACAATCATTTACCATCAAATAACCCAAGCAATGCAAGATATTCAATAAATGCACAATGCTTTAACAATGCTCCAGCAATTAAACATAAAAAAATCAAATGCTTTAAATGACCATAAAATTTAAATGTTGACCAGTTTACAAAATGATTCACCACTTTTCAATAGTTAATCTTTAAATAAACATTTAAGTGTATTTAACTATAGAGAAGTGGAACATAAATACCACAAAAAATGAATTTTCAACTTTGAGTTAATCTTTTAAAATATTATTATATTATATATATATATATTATATATAGATATTTTTTTTTAATTTTTTTTATAAAATTCTAAATTTAAAATCAAAATAAAACAAAACTAAAATCTAAATAAAGCTAAAATCTATTCTAAACTAAGGCTCTAAAAAAAAGAGAACTCTTCTTTTTTTTACAAAACCTTTTTTGAATTTTTTACTTTTGATTGATTTTTGAAGGAAAATGAAACTGAATATATCTAATTTAAAACTAAAACCTACGTTAAAAATCAAATATTAACTAATAAATCAAAATCTAATGACAATATTAAACAAAACCTAAAATTTTTTGGAATTTATATGTATATATATTTATTTTATATATTCTATTGTTTATAAAAATCAAAATCATAAAGAAAAACGAAATTCTAAAACAAAACTGAATAAAAATTAATCTAAAATATACAAAGTAAAATCGTAACCTATTAATAATGCATTCATAAAGGAAAAATCGAAGTGCTTTACTGTGTGTGAGTGCAAGTGTAGTCAATGGCGAAGGCGAGGAAAGCGTGAGGATGCACAATGGAGAGGAGGTCAATGGCGTCGAAAGTTCGATTTGAGAAGAATATGAGTTTGTTTGCAGGTTGGACGCAGGGAGTCGAGCAGTGGGGCAACGAGGGTCGCGTGGAGAGGTGAATATACGGGTGGCTAGTGTGGACAGCGGCTAGAGGAAGCGCACAGGAGCTGCGGATGCGTTGTAGGTGGGTTTCACACAGGGTCAATAGAGCAGAGATGGATACGTAGAGGAGTTTAGAGCGTTGCGGGAGGTTAGAGGAATGCGTAGGGCGATTTTCTGCATACAAATGAAGGGTGAGAAGCCATGAAGATGTTTGATGGCAGGTTGAGGGGACGCCAGAGGGATCGCTGGACGGAGTTATGTAGGGAGGTGCGGCTTGGGCATCGTGGATGAGGAATGCGTGTGAGGGTCTAAGCGATGGATTTGAAGGAAGAAAACGCAGGCCTGCAAGGAGAGGAGGGGGGCTCAAATGGAAACAATGAAGCTGTATATTGGCTGATCGATGGTAATGCGTTGATTGGATGGCAGAGTTGCAGCTTGAAGGATGCCCTGGGCAGCAGATAAACTGAACTGGTGAGCTAGAAACCCCTAAACAAATGTTTTTTCATAAAACTTAGTTAAAATTTAAAATCTTTTTGCTTTGGATTGCCTGATGAAAACCCCACAAAATTTTCTAGACATGAAGTAAATATTCCTGCTAGAACTGAACCTGAGCCCAGATTTTGCCCTCCAGGGCCTAGATCTGGCTTCGAACAAAATGTTTTCTTCCGACCTGCAACCTACAATATCAAAAACCGAGCATCCAAAAATATGCAAGAAACAAAACTATAAACCCTAAAACCAGCTAAATAACTACAGTATTCACAAACTAACGACTCTAAGCAGCCAGATTTGTCAATAATCCACAAAATATTTTCAGAATTTTAGATTTATTAGAGATGCTTCAGAAAACCCCTCATGCATTCAGAAGAGAAATTTAAATGATAAACCCGGGATCAAAATTGGCTGGGCTCTTCAAAAAAGTGCTTCTCGGGAGTTGGTTGGTTCAGCCGAGAACTTCCCCAAACGCCCGTTGATCTTCCAAATCTAGATTTTCCTGCATAGCTTACTTCAACCATCAACAAGGAGGGAGAAAACAATACTAAAATCCAAATCTAATGGAGATACCTTCCATCACATTAAGAAACTCTACTACCATTCAAACCCTAGTGACTAAACAAGATACATGTGTTTAAAATCACTCTTCATCAAGCTATTATCAATGGCTGAAATTAAGATCGTGCACAAAAATAAAACATCTTACAACATTTCCAGAAGAGTAACACCAACAAGATTTCAACCCCAAAGTCTTTCTTTATTGCACAAGAAAATAATTACAAGAGAGCTTTCTTTAGCATAAGACTCACAGATCAAATGATCTCAAATGACCCCTGACACCCTATTTAAAGGAAAATTTCCCCAACGGCTAGTTCGAGTGATCCATGTCAAAATGATCTCGACCGTCGATGAGGATCAAAATCTCTTTTAATCTCATCTGTCGAAATTTCAGATGCATTTTAATACATTAGAAAATTGAATTCTTGCATTTATTTCCTCAAAACTTTGACTTATTATAATTTTATTAATTATTTTATTTATTTTTTAAATTTTTATTTATCTTTTTAATTTATTTTTATTGGACTCTCGAACTTAGCCTTTGGAAAAATCACCTAGGACCTAGGACTTATGAGGGGACAAAACATTTTCTAACCCTCAAGACACTTTACATCATGACCTTTACAACATTACATATCAAGGGGGAAAACCCATTTGACATAGACCCTCATAGACTACCCAGTTCTGCGACACAAATATAATCTAGCAGATCAAGCAATTTGTAATAACCTAAACCAAATAATTAGGATTATTTCCAAATTACTGCTACATAGACTCGAAGTACACTAGGGTTCCCTAAGATTCTAATGGCAAAATTCATTCCGGCTTTGGGGTTAGGCTGAAGGAAAACTCTGCCGATCATGGATCAGTGACACAAAAAAACCTTCCAGAACGTAGATTATCACTAGAAAATTAGGTTTGCCTAGGCAGATACATATATGACATAGATCTACTAAGATTATTTACAAATTTACACCTGCAGACTGGGTTTACAAAACAATATCAGGTTGATGATGATAGTCGAATGGCACGGACATGTCGATCAAGAGCTATCCCTTTTGCGAAAAAGGGGGGTGTACTACTATGGGTAGTTGACACGTAGTGGTCAACAGGTCACACTCATGGTCCACCGAAGAAAAGGGTGAGATTTCCCCTTGGAAAGCTCTAGTGCTAAACAACACTTGTGACTCAGCTGAATAGCTAGAGCAACAATGTGTAAATTTCAAATTATCACAAGGTGCCCAATGCTGCCTTCAACCATCTATTTATTATTGTTGCCTCACCTTTCCTTGTGGGTCCCTCATCCAAATATTTCAACCTCCATTCCACAAAATCGATTTTTCCTCTAAGGGGTGCGTATTCCATGAGGGGTGGCCCCCATATTCCACTAATATTGAAGTTTTTGATTTCCCCTAAGTCGCATGTACCAAAAATGTCTCAATGCTCAGATTACAAAATTTTGCTATGCTTAGCACTTCCCCAATAAACTTAGTTAATCCTGTTAAATAAAAAAAATCAAAATTGGGGATATGACAAAAATAAACCGCCCTTTTATCTTTTTATGATTGATTCTTGTCTTAACAAAACATATTTCTCTCCATCATATTTTAGTGTAGATATGGAGTTAGCCTTCCATATTGTGTTGGTGAAATTGTCTATAGTGCAACAATATTTTATAGGGAATGCTGCCTAGTGGTTATTAGATTCACACTGATGAGCGAGAGGACAATTTGAGTTGACAATGGTTTGTCTTATGAGTTTCATTTGATTTTCCTTGACAAAGGCCTTGTATATCCAACAAGACAAATCAAGTGGAAATAGACTCATAATGTGTTTTGACATTGGGAGTACCACATTCTCAACTTTTGAATGTCACAACAGACGCATACATCATCAACTACCATCCTTAAGCAAGAGAATGATGCTTGTAAGTTGTCTTCCTTTCTTTTTTTTATTTCATTTATCAATAGCATATTTCATTTTCTAATTCTACCATTTTGTTACGACCCCAAATCCTCACCTTAAATGACAAATCCTTATACACAAGTGAGAACCTAGGGATATTGGAGAAGGGCCACCCAATGTAACTTGAATGTCTTTTTCACTTCATGTAGCTCAGTTATCCTCTAACGCAGGGGGAATCCCCAAAAGAAACTAAGTCTAATGACTGACAATAATTTGAAAGGGATTTAGACTATGGTTAAAGCTAACTTATGATATTTTTTTAATGTATATTGCATAAATTACGGAAGTAGAAGCTAAAATGATGTAATTTTGTATTTTAAGGGACATGCTGGAAGGAAAAGTTATAGTAAAACTTGGCAGCGTAGTGGAAAGCCTCACTAGGTATATGCAACAATGAGATCAACCACAACTATCACTTTAGTGGTTTTTCTTCTAATCTTTGGTGATTAGATATTATCCCCACAAGCGAGGCCTCCCCAACAAGTCTCAAAGACTTAAGTAACCCAAGGATTCCCATGTTAAATAACCTCTATGTAACCTACTAAATTTAAACAACTTAGAAATGTATTCAACAAGTTAATTCTCAAGGTGAAAAAGAGATAAGGAAGTGATGGCTAAGTCTAGAGGGATGAGGTAAGTCCTAGAGATGCTCAAATAGTTTCCAAACACATACCACCATTAATTAAAGGATTTTTGTTATAAAATAGGTTTTGATATAATGACACTTTACATCATGCAAAATTTATGGCAGCAATGATAAAGTATCCCACAAATGATGGTTATCAATAAAATATTAAAGCCAAGCATATAGGTAAAAGAGAGAGGCTAAAACAAAGTTTTCAATGGCTGAATTGCACACAACAGTTAGGAAAACCTAGATGTTAGCACTAAAATTATGGGTGAAAAATGCATAAATTGATGATTTTCACTTTTCCGATGTAATAGATGCAAAACCTAGTTTTAGGACAATAATATATAAGGTGAATTATGCTATCTAATGAAGATTTTCCAAACCTTAACCATTTTTAACCATAAAAGGAAAAAGATAAAATAGATTTTGTAGGATCAATACGCCTAGAATAGCGTCTTTCTCAATTGTTTATATGGAGTCAAACGATAGAGGTCAAAGGTGGAAGACCTTGTGTAGTTGATGTTGGAATTTCTAAGTCTAACTGTTAGAAACCCTTCATGTACTTTTCTGATTTATTTCTGCCTACTTGTTCTGATTAATTAACAAGTTATTTACCATGTAAATACTGAAAATAAATACAAGTACATGCTCAACACATTACAGATCATCAACTGAAGGAAACAAAACAAGCACACAAGTGACATCGTTGTTTTGCGATCAATGTCCTCAGGAAAACCCAATGCGGGAAAACTGGTGTAGTTATCTGAGGGTTTTAATTATTTAGTTTCATAATACAATCTGGGTGCCAAAACCGGCTCACCCAACAGAGAATAACCTCGGCAGTAGTACCTCTCATTTGGAGACAGATGTTCAGGCTAAAACCCCAGATAAACACTCTGACAGCTCCCAGCTCCAATCTACCCCACGAAAACCCCAGTGTTTGCCTCTAGGGACTGCGTCAGCCCTTCCTGGCCCAGCATCAGCCCAATAACCCTTGCATTAACCTCTGGAGGCACTGCATTAGCGTCTAGAGCCTCTGCGTCACCCACGCTGTCTCTCTGATGCACTGCACAACTCCTGGTTGCCTCTACGTGGGCCCTAGCTGGCTCTGCGTGGCCTCTAGCTGGATCTACGTCCCTCTCTCCCAGCTTTTGCGCTGATTCTCCTGGTACCCTCTCTGCCTCTCTGCTTCTGTATTCACTACCCCTCAGCTGCAACTCTAATCACTCCTTTGACTTCCTCAGCAAACCCTACCCCAGAAAATCGAAATCTTGATCAAATCGGTGTGTTCTCCAAGCGACCCTCAAGCCTCCTCTTATACTTTTCTCATTGACAATTCAACAGCCGAGATTAAGTCCCTAATCAATGGCTAAGATTAACTCTGGCTTGATCCATGACTTTTGGATACTTCTAACACAGTTTTATATTAATTCACATTAATATTTTATTTTCCCTAAGTTTAGACTTATGGACTCCATTAAAAATATTAATTATTTTAATATCTCACAAACTATTTAGAATTTTTCCAAACCATTTCTGGGTATTGGAGATCTCATGTGCTTTAGCCTTTCGACCAATTTTCGTGGCTAGATCACATATGATGCTACCCCAAATCAACACTCCCTCTTAGCGAGGACTATGCTCTAGTAATACTCTTCACTAAGCATCACCATGATCATCCGGCATCGGTCCTGGTGTTGATGCTAGGCCTGCTGCCCAACATCATATGCACTACTGCATCATGTACTTCTACCCATAGCCCTGCCATTGCCATTGTTGCATCTGTACGACAGCTCCCTCTACATCTGTGCTGTTGCCCATGGCCCTGCCACTGCCACTATTGCATCTGCACTGCAACCCCTCTCATCATGTTGCATCGCGCTTCCCATAGCACTGCCACTGCTAACTTCTGCACTGCAACTCAGTTACTGAGAAGTAAGTAACTGATCTCCCAACTCTGACATCTCCGTCAGGCTAGAAACAGTCTCGATGCTGAAGCTCCCTCTGTCACTGACAAGTGCTCCCTCTTTGACCTCTACACCAGTGTTGCAGGAAACGTCTCCCCCTCCCCCCCCCCCGATCTAAATCCCGAAACTCGATCTGTATGGATGCGTGGGGGAAGTGTCGTCCAAAACGTGCTTCAGAAAAACCAAAACACGTTTTGGATTGATAAACACGCTTCCTGGAAATTCCGGAAGCGTGTGTCCGGAGCGCGTTTCGTATGGCGCTTCGGCCATATGAAGCGCGGCGCTTCGGAGGACGAATCATATGGATCACGTACCCAAAAAATCACTGTTTTTTTAATTTTTAATTTTATTTTTGTGTATGTTGGCTTGTTGGGGGTTGGTCCACCTTGGGCTAGGGTGAGGAATGAAGGGATTAAAGCCCCCATTCATCCTTCATTTACTCACTTTGAATTTATGAGAGTTGGAGAAGAGAAGAGAAGAGAAGAGAAAATAAGAGAGGAGAAGAGAGGAGAGCTTGGAGGAGTGAAGGAGGAGGAGTGAAGGAGGACTTCATCTACAAGAGCTAAAGAGGTAAGTGCAAACCCCAAACTCCCTTATTTTTTTGACATTTTTTTTGTATTTTTCTCCTTCCTCTCCTACTCTTTCCCATTGTTTCTACTTGCTCATTTACTTGCAGGTTGTCCACCACCTATATCCATATTCCAACATGGTGTTCTTTTGGCTTCTGTGTATCATTCTACTTTTGGTTTTAATGATGGCAAGGGGGAGTAGGAATAGAAGGGAAGAAGCACAAGAGGACAGTGGTCCCAATATGAGTGACCCAATGTATGATGAGGAGGAAGGGTTTGAAGAGGAAGGGGATGAAGTTGAACCTGAAGGGGAAACTGAAACACTAGAGGGGAAAGTGCATTAACACCCTTGTGGAACTATGTGACCAAACTTGAAGGGGGAAAGGGTGGTGGAAGCTACAAATTTTTGTGCCCTCATGGTTGTCATGGAGGAAAACCATTTAGTGGTTCATATACCCGTGTGAGGAGGCATCTTTTTGGGGTGATGGATAGTGATGATAAAAAGGGTGTTGTGGGGATACAAATTTGCCCAAATATTTCATCTGAACAAAGAAGAAAATACATCCAAATAGAGGAGGTTGCACAACAAAAAAGCAAGAAACAAAAAACTCATTCTGAATCAAGTGCAACCTCTAGATTTGGTAGCTCATCTCCTTATGGTACTTCTGGAAGCTCTGGAGGTAAAAGAACAATAGGAGATTTCCTTAATGTTGTTGGGAGGGATGATGTGGATGGAAAGATAGTACGATTTCTTTGTGCTTGCGATGTACCATTCAATGTGCTTCGCTCTCTCTATTGGCATGAAATGGTAAAGGCCATCAATGAAGCCCCAAAAGGATACAAGTCCCCCAACTATGAGAAAGTTAGAACAGTGTTATTAGAAAGAGACAAAGCAAAGGTTCAAAGAGCTTTGACACATTTTACAAATGAGTGGGTAGATTGTGGGGTATCCATTGTATCATATGGGTGGACAAATATTAGAAACCAACATTTGATAAATGTTCTTGGTGTTTCTGCTAGTGGTGTAGTATTTATTACATGTCATGACTCCTCCTCCATCAGTGCATCTTCACAAAACATTGTAGATCTCCTATTGCAATCATTCAAAGATGTTGGTCCGAATAACGTGGTTCAAGTGATCACTGATAATGTAGCAAATTGTAAGGCAGAAGGAAAAATTATTGAGCATACTCATCCACACATCTTTTGGTCTGGTTGCCTGGTTCACACATTGAACCTTTTGGTGCATGACATTGTGAAGCATAAAGAATGTGGGTGGATTAATGAGCTTTACAGGAGAGGGAAGCAACTCATTATATTCATCACAGGGCATACAAGGGTAAACTACTTCTATGGCACTTACTCTGAGTTGTAGTTGCTTAAACTTGCAAAGACAAGATTTGCCAGTTATTACCTCACCTTTAGGCGGCTAGTGAAGGTGAGACAAGATTTAACTAAAATGGTGTGTGCTGAAACATGGGATGAAATTAACACTAATAGAGATGGTGCTAATGTGGCCAAGGACACTATTCTTGACATGTACTTTTGGTCACAGGTTAAATTTGTTTTGCAATTCACCAAGCCAATTTATTACATGATCAAGTTTGGAGATTCAGATGGACCAATAATTGGGGAGGTGTATGAGTAAATGGATAACATGTTGGGGAAAATTAAAGACAGTGTTCAGCCTAGAGATATCACCTTGTACAATTATATTCGTGCAAAGGTGGAAAACCGATGGGAAATGCTAAATGTTCCATTGCATGCATTAGCATATGTTTTGACACCTAAATACTATCATCCATCATGGCTTTCAACACCAGCACCTGGGCGGGGGGAGGAGCAGGAGAAAACCACACCAAGATCAAGAGGTTCACAAAAAATATATGATTGCATTGAGTAAATTACTCCCTAATGAGGAGGAGGCTGCCATGGTATGGAGACAGTTGAGCAACTATACGCTTAACACTGCTCCATTTGGGAGCATGCATGCAATTAGAGATCGAGAGACTTTTTCTTCTCTTGAATGGTGGAACATGCATGGAGGGGATACTCCACTTCTACAGACTTTGGCATTGCATGTGCTATCACAAGTGGTAAACACTTCTTCTGCAAAGAGGTGTTGGAGCTCTTATTCTTTCATCCACAATGTTAAAAGGAACAGGTTGAGTTTTGACTAGGCAGAGAGCTTGGTTTATGTTCATGACAACTTGCAATTGTTGTCCCATTACTGTGATGATGCAAAGACTAATAAAGACCTTAAGATTTGGGACAAGAATTCAGAGGAGCCCAATTTGGAGGATGGAGTGTTGCAATTAAAGCAATTAGAGAATGCTCTTATCCAGGTATGTCCATTGTGGTATGAATTTTCCTTATAAAACATTTCTCTAATTCATGTTTTTAATTTTTTTTGTATGAATTTTTTGAGCGATTCTAGGATGATGATGATCGTGTTGAGATGCCATCCCCATCTGGTCCCTTGATTCCTAGGTTCCATGGTTCAACACCAACAACAGGGGGTTCGTCTTCATCAGTTTCAGTGCCATTGCCACAACTTCCACAAGCACCATCTTCCTCATTGCCACCACGTGGAGGCTCGCCGCCACGTTCTCTTCGTGGTGGAAGGAGGAGAGATTAGTAGATATATTCACAATTTACTACTTTTGTCATAGATTAATCATTAGACTTGTAGGCTTGTGAATTTGAACATTTTTTGTCTTGGCAGTGACCAAGTGACATATTTTGTAAACATTATTATTTGAATTTTGGACATGACAAATGTTGACAGTTGCTCACTTGCTAGATAAATCATAATATGCTCTATGTTTTATGTTTTATAATATGCTTAAATGTTTTATGGTTTATAATATGCTTAAAAATTTGATGTATGTTTGTAATTGCTAGAATATAGATGGTTGATGTACATACCAATAACTACAATGGAATCATGGATGCCATATCTATCTTGACTTATGCAAAATATGCATGTTTTCATGTCTTCTACAACTAATTTGGTATTTGGGATGTTTGTTTTGAGTATAAATGCAAAAAATATATAAATATATATATATATAGCAGACGCTTCCTAGATTTTTGGAAAATGACGCTTCCGCGTCCCCGCTTCCAAAAAATGTCCCCGTTTCGTCCCCACTTCGTGCAACATTGCTCTACACTGTTGCAACAACTCTGTGCATCTCGCACTGTTGCCTCACGCTGTACTGGGACTCCTGCACTATAGCTCCCTCTATCGCTCGATCTGCATCTGTCTCTACCAACATCTGCTAGTCCTGCTACTCCTCTTTGGGGCTCCCGTAGCAAGGTATAATCCAAGAGGTTGGGCACCTCGAGGATCCTACCCCTCATCACCCGTACTCCGTCTGACTACAGCTCGATGTCTCCCCACTTCCGCTCAAGTGGCATGTGAGCACTCATGGCACAGTCATCATCTGTCTCCAATTCCTTCTCCGCCCTTGCTGGCACAACCTTGGTCTCAGAAGCCTCTCCTTTGCTCTTCTTCCTCAAACATTGGCTCGCATAGTGACCCAGTTCCCCACAATTGTAGCATTCGACCTTGTAGAGGTTCTTCTTCTTCTGTTTCTCCTTCTTTCCCTCAGATGCTAGGGCAGCATCCTCCTCTTCCTCCTTCTTGATTTTGATCCCCTTGTTGCTGCTTCTTGCCTTGCTTAGCCTTCTGATCTCTTCTTGGCAAAGAGCTGCCCACATTTCCTCCCAATCTGGAAGGGTCACCCTACCCAGTATGCTCTGGACAAACACCTCCCAGTCTTCTGAGACTGCGTTCAGGGCTGTTCTCACCATCAATTCTTGATCCGGCGTGGCTCCTATGGAAGTCAACTGATCGCAGATCTCCTCCAATCGATCGAGCAAAGGGTTGATCTGTTCACCCTTCTGCATCTGGTATGACCGCGACTGATTTTCTAGTAGCATCTTCCTCTGCACGGAAGTATGCTGATACAACTTCTTTAGGGCATTCCACATCACATTTGTCGTATTCTTCTTGGCAATGTGTGGTAGTACATGGTTCTTGACCCCGTCAAGGATGATGCCCTTGGCCCTTGCCATTGCATCCTCATACTTGTCGTTATCAGTCGGGTCAACTGGGACTGCTATTGTCCTCAAGAAGAATTGCTTGAGACGGTTCCTATCTAGAACGGATACAATTCTGGCCTTCCAAACGACGAAGTTTGAGGCTTCGTCTAGTCTGTCCTAGTCTCTTACCCCGTTCACTGCCATCTTGCTGCTCCTCTACTTCCCTTCAAGAAGTTCTCGATGTGACTCACTCTGAGACTCGATTTCCCTCCTGGAAACCCTTCTGCCAATGTCAAGATGCCCTCACTTCGATCCTTAGTGCTGTTGCACCAATGATCTGTATTTCTTGGCTAGAAACCCTCGGTAGTAACTCCCTCCTCCTTGGTCTTGCCCTGTTAGGTATTGTTCTAACTACACTACCCCACCAGCTTCACTCAGTAACTTACCCATAGCCTCCAAAGCCCCAGGAAAACTGAAGGTTAGAGCTTCTAGGTTCTGCGCAATCCTGGCACCAGCAAATTCTACACCTCCTGGTCACGGGCGTCAATACTTCTTGACTGAGAAAGATGACCAGGCACTGCGTAGGTCGAGTCTGCTCCCCTTTGCCACTGCGTTGATCCTCTTCTCGGCTCAAACTTTATGACGCAGGCACGACGTCACCCCTTCCTTGCTGCTTCTCTGCTAGGAATTGCTTCTGTCACTTGGGACAACTGTTTTCTGTTGTTGTTTCTCTGCTTGGCTAATGCCCTTAGTTCTCCTGTGATCTGCAACCATGCTCTGATATCATGTTGGAATTTCTATGTCTAATTGCTAGAATCCCTTCATGTACTTTTCTGATTTATTTATGCATACTTGTTCTAATTAATTAACAAGTTATTTACCATGTAAATATTGAAAATAAATACAAGTACATGCTCAACACATTATAGATCATCAACTGAAGGAAACAAAACAAGCACACAAGTGACACCATTGTTTTTGGACCAATGTCCCTAGAAAAACGTAATGTGGGAAAACCGGTGCAACTATCTGAGGGTTTTAATTATTAAGTAGTTTCAGAAAACAATCTGGGTGCCAAAACTGGCTCACCCAATAGAGAATAACCTCGGCAGTAGTACCTCTCAGTTGGAGACAGATGTTTCGGCTGAAACCCTGGATAAACACTCCAACAGCTCCCAGATCCAATCTGCCCCACGAAAACCCCTGCGTCTGCCTTTGGTGACTGCGTCAGCCCTTCTTGGCCCAACGTCAGCCCAATAACCCCTGCATCAACCTCTGGAGGCACTGCGTCAGTCTCTAGAGCCTCTGTGTCACCCACGCTGGCTATCTAAGGCACTGCACAACTCTTGGTTGCCTCTACGTGGGCCCTAGCTGGCTCTGAGTGGCCTCTAGCTGGCTCTGTGTCCCTCTCTCTCAGCTTCTGCACTAATTCTCCTGGCACTCTCTCTGCCTCTCTGCTTCTGTATTCACTGCCCCTCAGCTGCAACTCTGATCACTCTTTCGACTTTCTCAGCAAACCCTGCCCCAAAAAATGAAATCTTGATCAACTTAGTGTGTTCTCCAAGTGACCTTCAAGCCTCCTCTTATACTTTTCTTGTTGCCAATTCAACGACCGAGATTAAGTCCCTAATCAACGGCTAAGATTAACTCTGGCTTGATCCATGACTTTTGGATCCTTCTAACACAATTTTATATTAATTCACATTAATATTTTATTTTCCCTAAGTTTAGACTTAGGGACTCCATTAAAAATATTAATTTTTTTAATATCTCACAAACTATTTAGAATCTGCGCAAACCATTTCTGGGTATTGGATATCTCATGTGCTTTAGCCTCTCCACCAATTTTCATGGCTAGAGAACATCTGATGCTACCCCAAATCAACAGGTAAGATTGACAAGCATCAATACTAGATTCGTCCCATAAATAATGCTCATCTCAAAGTGGTGAACAATGTGGCTTCAAGGCCATGAAATTCCATCATCTTGTGTTGGATGTCCTTGTAATAGTATTGGAGGAGTGTTAAGCCATCCTTAATGGCACTTGAAACTTATCTAGAAAGCAACATCTAAAATACATTGTCAACATCAAGTGAGATCATCATCATAGGTTTAGCAACCATAAAGGTATTATAGTGGAGCATATCTAATGCAAAAGGCACAAGGGTACTTCACACAAGCATTGTCTTCAATGTTTTACTAGCTGATGATTTGTAAACAAGTTACCACACTTATAGATGGGAGGGTTATCCAAAGGTCCTATTAGGTACTTCCAACCTAAGGGGAGGAACTGTTAGTTTCTTTAGCATCGGATATTTTCTAGCCACGAAATTTGGTAGAGAGGCTAGAATACATGAGATCTCCAAAACCCAAAAATCGTTTCTAGAAATTCCACCTAGAGATGGCTTAATTAGATATTAGCCAATTTTTAAATATGTCCCAAGTCTAAACTTTAGGGAATATGGTTAATTAATCAGAACTAATTATGTCAAGGTGAGAATATTCTAGAAAATCACATGGATCGATCCAAAAATGATTTGAGCCATTGATTAAGATTTAATCTTGGTCGTTGGAGTCTTAATAGGAATATATAAGAAGGGATTAATGTGGTGATGGAGAAGACACTAGAGACACTTGGAGAATTCGATTTTCAAGATTAGCGGCAGTCAGTTGCTGAAGAGTTCTAGCTTCAGTGAGGAAGAAGAGACAGTGACTGGCAAAGACAGTGAGGCTGGAGGAACATTTCTAGATCCAGTGAGTGCATTTGCAGAGAGGTAGAAGAGCCACAGAGAGGTTGACGCAGGGACTGCGTAGTAGCTTCTAGAGGCAATTCGATTTGCATATTTAGGAAGTCGTTTTAGTGTTCTGGTGGCAGAAGAATTTTTGCAGAGACCAGGAGAAGCGTTTCCAGGTTTAGTGGCAAGCAAAAGAATCAACCTAGATTGAGATCAAGGCCCTACGGATTAGAGCATGCGCAAAGCCCACACAAAGGGTGACGCAAGGCAATTCGTAGAGGGTTTCAGAGGCTAGTCTTCAAAGCCCGATTTTCCTGTGGGGTAAGGAAAATTCCTCACTAGATTTTTGTCAGTATTTTTCTCTATCGGATTGATAGATTCAACATCCATATTATTGTATTAAGATTTCACTGTTGCATATTAATAAAAACCCTCAGGGGCTGCACCAGTTTTCCCAAGTTGGGTTTTTCTGGGGAATTTTGTCCAGAAATAATGGTGTCATATTTTTATCTGTGTGCTAAATCTTCTCAGTTTCCAATACTATGATTTTCTGCAGAATCATATTTGTGAAGGTTGCATCGTGTTTAATTTGTTGCTACCATAACAATAAAATGAATAATTAATTTATCAGTTAAAAGAATTAATACTAGTTGCTGCAATAGGATTTCAGTTTTGAAATTTTCACATGGTATCAGAGTGTAAGTGATCAATCAGGAAGCTCAGAAGCGGAGAAAGGAATTTCGTTGTTCAGAGGGAGCAGTAGGCTGAAATACTCAGAGCCTAGGGCAAGCAAATCGAATTCCTTGGGGAAGTTCGATTTTCAGTTGCAGGGTTGCAGAAAATTTGAGTTGCCCAGAATAGTGATTAGAGCAGGCAGAGGAAGCAACATTAGCTCATATTTTCTCTAAGCAGATTCCTTGGTTGGACGCAGACAATTTTGCAATAGCAAAATTAGCATCGGGTGGAAGTGAAAAGCACACACCGCAGAGGGAAAATTTCTCTCAAGGGATCTCGATTTTTAGAGATATAATTATTCCAGTTGGACATTGGCAGTAGTTGTGAGCATATTTCCTCACTCCAGAAGGGAGTGCGTGTAGCAGATCTAGCAGTGAAGCAAAGGGAAAGAGGGAGATTCCTGCTTATTTTCTGATTTTTTATTTTTGTAGATTTTGCAACTTTGTAGAGATGTCCATACGAGATTGCCAAAGGAGGTCGTGTGAGTTAGCCAAAGTGTAGATCTGGGCAGCAGATCGATTTCCAGTTGTCAGAGACAAGTACCAGAGGAAGTACGAGTTGTCTAGTATGGGTTGAAAAGAAAAGGAAGGTCCTAGTAAGGGACAAGGCTCAAAAGGAGATAGTGACGCACCATATCCATGAGGAGGAGGAGTATGAGAGTTTAGTGTGCCAAATGGGAAGAGTCCATTGAGGTGTCCTCCTCATGGATCATCACCTTGCTACGGGGTCCCACAGTATTCAATAGCAGGATGGATCAATGTCAGAGATGCAATCAGATTCCAGAGCAACAGTTGCAGACTAGTGGCAATCAGATACTGAGGAGCATAGTACAATGTTGAAAGTAGTGCAGAGTGGCATCGTGCAGAGCTAGTAGTAGCATAGATTCTTCAATAGACAGTGCAAGTGTTAGTAGAATTCAGGACTTTAGTGGCAGATGCAACAAACAGATTTCATTCAGTATTTCAGATGCTTCTCAGCTGTAGTTGTTGTAGTTGTAGCAGCAACAAATGAGAGGGAGTTGCAGTGCAGATGTAGAGTTGGAAGTAGTACAATAGTGTCAGTAGTAGCACAGATGTAGCATCAGAGTTATGCAGTAGTTTGTCGGAAGCAACAACCAGATATCAATAGTGTGACAGGAGGTGATACAGAGACAAGGTTTTGTGGCAGGATGTGCAACACTAGAGAGAACACAATCCTCACTAAGAGGGAGTGTTAATTTATGTAGCATCAGATGTGTTCTAGCCGTGAAATTTGGTGGAGAGGCTAGAATACATGAGATCTCGAAAACCTAGAAATCATTTATGGAAATTCCACCTGGAGATGCATTAATTATATTATTAGCTGATTTTTAAATATTTCCTAAGTCTAAACTCAGGGAATCTGGTTAATTAATCAAAATTAATTAAATCAAGGTGAGAATAGTCTAGAAACTCACACGGATCGATCCAGAAATGATCTAAGCCATTGATTAAGTTTTAATCTTGGTTGTAGGAGTCTCAATAGGAAGATATAAGAAGGGATCGATGTGGTAATGGAGAAGACACCAGAGACACTTAGAGAATTCGATTTTCCATAGTAGCAACAGTCAGTTGCCGAAGAGTTTGAGACTTTATAGCTAGAGACAGTGAGGGGCAGAAATAGTGAGACTAGAGGAAGATTTCTAGATCTAGTGAGTGCATTTGCAAAGAGACAGAATAGCGAAAGAGAGGCTGACGCAGGGACTGTGCAGTAGCTTCTAGAGGCAGTTCGATTTGCATATTCATGAAGTCGTTTCAATGTTCCAGTGGCAGAAGAATTTTGCAGAGGCTAGGAGAAGTGTTTCCAGAGTCAGTGCAAAGCAAAAGAAGCAACTCAGATTAAGATCTAGGTTGTACAGATTAGAGCCTGAGCAGAGCCCACACGGAGGGTGACGCAAGGCAATTCATAGACGGTTTTAGAGGCCAGTCTTCAAAGCTTTCTTGTGGGATGAGGAAAATTCCTCACTAGATTTTTGCCAATATTTTTCTCTGTAGGATTGCCAGATTTAGAATATAGATTATTGTATTTAGATTTCACTACTGCATAATAATAAAAACCCTCATTTGCTGCACCAATTTTCCCAAGTTGGGTTTTTTTCTGGGAATTTTGTCCAAAAATAATGGTGTCATATTTTTATGTGTGTGCTGAATTTTCTCAGTTTCCAGCACTATTATTTTCCGCATAATTTTAGTTTTGAAAGTTATAGTGTGCTTAATTTTTTGTTGTTGTAGCAATAAACTAGATTATTAATTTATCAGTTAGAATTAATACTAGTTGCTGCAAGATTTCAATTTTGAAATTTTCACAGGAACAATTGTTAGAATGACCTATCAATTAATAGGTGCATATGAAAAGAGGACAAGGAAGGAGATTGGCTTCATGGAAGATAACACAATCTTGGTATCAACTTTAGGAGTTTATGTTGCCTCAAAATCTAGCATGTCTTGTGAGAGGCCTCACAAGACAAAAGCCAGAGTAAGACACAACAATGAGGTGGATTCCACTATCACCTCAACCCTCCTCCTCCTACTCTTTAGTGCAATTTCACCACACAAGAGTTTTCCTAGTATATTTCACCTAAAAGTGTTCTTGGTGAATAGGATCAAGGTGACACTCTAATAGGCTTGATGTCATGATGGCAATCACATGTTCCTTTCCTATTCACATCTATTTTCCCTTGACTCAAGATATGACATTTTTACCCTCTTAAACTTCTCTTTCAATGAAACATATAATTTTTCCTTGTTTCTCCTTGTCCTGAACAATTTCATGAGGAGTCTAAATCATCTCAAGTACCTCCTATCTCAATCCATTGCCTCTCTAGAAATATTGAGAAGTGGTGTGATTATCACAAGTGCGAAACTTTTAATGCAAAGGAATTGAGTGTAAGATCTATAATGCAAAGGAATGTCATACTCTCTAAAGAAAAGATACCCTTCATGCACTTTACTGACCTTTGATTTAACACCCTCCTCCATTCCTTCCTTATTCAAGTTTTGTATCTCGAACCAAAATTATGCGCCCTTCATTTCACTTTGTACCAAACCTCTCCCTCCTCTTGCCTTTCCATCCCCTTGTATGGTTTATTTCTCTCTTTCTTCTTCTTTGTCCCTTATCCATTGAATTCTTAGGGAAGGCCTTGCTTTACACTCATAACCTTTGTCTAGTGGCTTGAATATTATACTACATCTTTAGATTTCCATAATTAATGTGGTTCACCAAGTTGAATGAATCCCCATTTCAAAATGGGACCATTGTGGGTCCAACTTAGGCCTCTTATATTTAGTATCCGTTAAAAAATTAGTACCACTCTTGGTCATACTTTCCATCCTCATAGATACTTTATCCTTTCTATTCCTATCCTTGCTGATCTAATTAGGGAAGAACTCCTTCCTACTCTACTTTTGTTTGTTTTTTATCTCTCCTTTCGTATATAAATGTGCTAGTAATGGATTCCTCTAGGGTTTCCTCTTGAGTAGGGCTCGACTCGAGATTGGACCAAATTCCATGTGTCTTCCTTGCCTCCCAGTGACATTGGTCTTGGTTGTCATAGCCCATGGACTGCAGCTATGGGATCAGTTCTTCAACCATTCCTCCAAATGTCACTTTCCAATTGAATTTTTCCTTCACAATCTCAACCTTCGTATTGTTGGATTTTTCTTCTTTCCTTTTCTATTTAAAGTATAGAATCATCTCCATTCACCATTTTTGTTTGCTAGCTCAATCAATGTTACTTCTTCTTGCTTCATGCCTTCACTAATTTAGCTCTATGATTTTCACATCTCACCTCTTGGCTTTGTTGATTCCATCCTAGCTTCACTGCCTCTCACCTCTCATTTCGTTGCTATTTTATCCCTCTCAACTCTCCTTATGCTATTAACTTTTATGTTGGAATCATTAATTTTTTAGCTCCAAGAGTAACATAATTGCATATTTTGCATTCGTACATAGACTTTGACATCATCAATTACCATCCTCAGTTACAAGTATGCCTCTTTTAGCTCTTCTCCCTTTCCGTTTTATATTTCCTATCTATCTTATATTTCGCTTTCTACTTCTAGCTTTTTGTTATAACCCAAAATGCTCTTTTTAGGTGACAAAGCCCTATATACAAATGAGACACTAGGATTAGTGGAGAAGGGCTACCCGTGTCACCTCAATATGTGTTTCACTCACTTTAGGGAAGCTATTGTCTTACACAAAGGGGAATCCTAAAAAGAAACTACGTCTAACGAATGATAATAAATTGTAAGTGTTTTAGACTTAGGGTAATCTTCTTCCATGTCATGATGCTTCATGTGCTTGGATTCTTCTCCACCTAAATGGGGATGTCATGCTCTTAGATTGCCTCCAAGCACGCAATATTATTGACTCATCCTAAGGCATGTTCTTTGGCTTTGTCCCCTCACTTTCTATGGATAATTCAACCCTACTACCTCAAGGGAGGTTGTAAAACAAAAAGGATAAGTGAGGTATCAACCATTCTTTATAGAACTTTGTACTCCCCCCTTTGTACTTGTTTGGTAGTAGGTTTAGTGCTATTAAATACATTGCATTGTAGATTGGGTACAAGTGTGATTTTTAGGATAATTGAACTACGCACTTAGGTTCGTTAATGAAGTGGATCACTCTCTTGAAAACTTGACACAACATTCATTTTCTACCCAAGTATATTTAACATTAAAACAACATTCTTTTATGTGGATTATTTCCATTTTGTAATATCCCTAACCCAGAATAACCCTCAAACCCCAACAAAACTCCAACCAAATACGTGCAAATAATATAATAACCCAAAGATGACAAAATGATAGTGGTACAACATATAATAATGTAGACAGGAAATATAAGAAGATACTCAAAAATGCAGCGTGAAATGCTCAGCCATTTTATTGTACTGAGCAATAAAATGAGTACAGGAGGTGATCAGAAAGGTGGCACCTCGACTTGCACAAGGCAAGTGAAGAAATACTCTCAGAATAACAAAGAATGGCCTCTCTGCGTGGATGCTGCTAGAAAACTGTTGTGCTGCTAGAAAACAAATGATGATTTGGGGCTTCTCCCCTCCTCGGAAAATGTTGAAACTCTGGAATCGGGCTCTACTCAAGAAACCCAGAAAGCTCTCCTAGAATAACAAACCCCCGAAAATCACCCCCCTTGGGGATCTGCGCAGTTCCTCAATGCTTTGTGCTGCCACTAAAGAAACCCCTCCAGAACTCTGCCTAAAACTCTGCCAAAATCCTCCAATAGGCAAGGGCGGGTCCTCTACTCAATCACCCAACATAAATCCTCTTGCAAAAACCCCAATCCAACACTACTGCCAGAAAGAACTGCGTCCCTCTCTCAGTGTTGCGCAGTCCTCCAGAAAGCTGATGAAACTGCTGCTGAAATGCTGATAAACTACTGCTGAAATGCCAATGGAAATACCTTGCCCGAGCAGGCACTCGAAGTCCCCTGGGGTTAAGGGTGAGATCTCCGAACAAAGACACTCAATGCATTAAACAGTGCTGCAGACTAGCTAAACAGCCAGCGTGCTGAGAAGTCGAAAGACTAGCTCAAAATGCACATAACGGAATGACCCAAAATGAAGGGGCTCCTCTCTCTTTTATATCCTTTGCCTCTCTCAATCCAAAGGCTCACCTTTTCCTGCATGGTTCCCTTCTTGCCACGTGTTCCTTCCCTCCTGTGCAGGCTCTCCATGTGTCTACATGGGCTCCATTTTTGCGTCCCCCTTTTTGCCCCCCTTGGCTCCCCTTTAAGTCACAACGTTGTGCTACTAGGGAGTGACTTTTTATTCTAAAAATGAGTTATTTCCCCCATCCTCACTTTTTTTATTTACAAATAACTATAGAAGGCAAAAATTGAAGAAAATCGAATATTCCAATTAGCCATGGCTAATTAGGAATATGATAGTCTCCCCCGGCAAAATGTTGCTTGTCCTCAAGCAACTGAACTGATGGATGCTGCAAGATCTTCTCACTCTCCCAAGTGGCATCCTCATCCGGCAAATTCTTCCACCTCACTAAGAATTCCCGGACCGTCCTGCTCCGTAGCTGCCTCTCCCTGATATCAATGATGGCCTCCGGCTGCAATACCAAATGCCCCTCGTCATCCATTGGTGGTAGCTCATCTATCACTGTCACCTGCTGCCCCAATGCCTTCTTCAGGCATGATACATGAAAAATGTTATGAATCTTGCTGCCTTGGGGCAGCTCCAACTCATATGCAACCTGTCCAATCCTGCGTGTCACCTTGTATGGCCCATAAAAGCAGGGCTTGAGCTTCTCAGCCACCTTCTGCTTCAGTGACGACTGTCGGTATGGTTGTAATCGTGGGTAGACCATGTTCCCTACCTCGAACTGCCTCTCCACCCAACCGCTATCGGCATACAGCTTCTGCTGGTTCTGTGCTGTAGCCATGTTATCCTTGAGAGATCGGAGGATATCCTGACTCTCTTGGATCCAAATCTTGGCTCTAGGAGCCCTGCTATCACCAAACATCACATCAACAAAATATAAAGGATGATACCCATATAAGGCATAGAATGGTGACATACCAATGGACATGTGATGTGAAGTATCGTAGTAGTACTCCCTTAGATGTAGCCACTTCAGCCATGCTCGTTGCTGCCCACTGACATAGTTACGCAAGTAGCTCTCCAACCACTTGTTAACTATCTCTGTCTGCCCATCTGTCTGTGGGTGATAACTGGTACTCAGTGTCAACTCCATCCCCACTATCCGGAAAAGCTCCTGCCAAAACCCGCCCATGAAACGGTTGTCCCTGTCACTGACGATGGTCTTAGGAAGACCGTGTAGCCTGAAGATCTCTCTGAAGAACAACTCGGCCACCTGTGCTGCTGTATAGTGTGCGGATATGGCAAAAAAATGTGTATACTTTGTCAGTCGATCAACGAGGACAAAGATACAATCCTTGCCCTGTACCATGGGCAACCCTGTGATGAAGTCCATCGAAATACACTCCCATTTCCCCTTCGGAATGGGAAGAGGCTGCAATAAATCCGCAGGATGGCTCATCTCTCCCTTGTTCCTCTGGAAAACATTGCACTCTCGGATGTGCTGGAGTACGTCCTCCTTGAGGCCCTTCCATGAGAACCTCTCTCTAATGGCCCTGTAGGTTTTGGTAAACCCCTAATGTCCTGCCAAAGGTGAATCATGTGATGCCTGGAGTATCTTCTTCTTGAGTTGAGACCCCTCAGTCAAGAAGATCCAGTCCCTATAATAGATGATCTCATCAACCACCCTATACCTATCATCTGTCACCTGCCCATCCAGAACCTCACATGCAAACCTGTCCTTGGAGTACTCTACTAAGAGTTGATCCCTCCAATCTGTATCCAAGCTCATAAGAGACAACGTGGCTGGTCTATGTGAAAGGGCATCTGCTACCACGTTGTTCTTACCCTTGACATACTCAATGTCAAAGTCATATGCTTGGATCTTACTGATCCACTTCTGCTGCCTCTCCTGTAGCTGCTTCTGCTCCAAAAAGAACTTGAGGCTGTTGTGATCAGTCCTCAGCCTGAACCTGTTACCCACCAAATACTGTCGGTACTTAGCCAATGCATGCATAATGGCCAGCATCTCCTTGTCGTATATAGAATACAACCTCTCATGTAGAAGGAGCTTCCAGCTCTCAAAGGCTATAGGGTGACCTCCCTACATCAACACTGCGCCGATCTCCTCTCCTGACGCATCACACTGCAAAACAAATGGCTGCGTAAAATCTGGCAATGCAAGCGCTGGGCAGCTGCTCATAACCTCCTTGAGCCTGTCAAAGGCTCGCTGCGGTGTATACGACCAATCGAATGCCCCCTTCCTCGTCAAATCTGTCAGGGGTGCAGCAAGTTGCGAGAAACCTTTGATGAACTTCCAGTACTAAGTACAAATGCCAATGAATCCTTGAAGTTCTGTCACATTTCTTGGCTCCGGCCATTCTCTGATGGCCCTGATCTTCTCCTCGTGGACTCTCACTCCGTCCACCCCTATGATGTGTCCCAGATACAACATCTCCGTCAACCCAAACTCACACTTGGAGAGTTTGGCATAGAACTGCTGCTCTTGTAAGATACGCAGTACCGTCTCAATGCGCTAGAGATGCTCCTCCCAAGTCCTGCTCTAAATGAGAATGTCATCAAAGAAGACCAACACAAACTTCCTCAAGTGACTATGGAAGATGTGATTCAGGTAGGATTGAAATGTAGCGGGGGCGTTGGTTAGCCCAAAAGGCATCACCAAGAGCTCAAAGTGCCCATAGTGACACCTGAAGGCGGTCTTGGGAATGTCCTGCTCCCTCACGCGAATTTGATGGTACTCAGATCTCAAATCAATCTTTGAGAAGAATCGTGCCCCCCTCAACTTGTCCATCAACTCATTGATCCTGGGTATGGGGTACCTGTTCTTCAGGGTCTTCTTGTTTAGGGCCTTGTAATCAATGCACATCCTCAATGTAGTATGGTTTTCGAAGATACTTGCAACCTCACTCGACTGCCACACACAAGACAAGGGACCACTATCACCTTGGCTCGAGTCCCATGTAATGTTCCTTCCTAGATTAAATAGTTAAAGGTTTATCTATTCTACAATTTTGACAATTTTGGAGGCCATGGGACATATGTTGTTTTTGGAAAAGATTTAGGAAGGAAAAAGTGGCCAAAATGTTTTGTTGGCATAGTGTGGGGGCCACCCACATGAGGAAATACGCACCACCTTAGAGGGAAGTTCGAAAGGATAACGAGGGAAAGTCGAATTTCTAGTTGGAGGGGGCCCACATGGGAAAAGAGGCCCATGAATTATAAATAGATGATGTAATATTCCTAATTAGCCATGGCTAATTGGAATATTCGATTTTGTCCAATTTTTGCCTTCTATAGTTATTTGTAAATAAAAAAGGTGAGGACGGGGGACATAACTCACTTTAAGAATAAGATGTCACTTCCTAGTAGCACAACGTTGTGACTTAAAGGGGAGCCAAGGGGGCCAAAGGGGGACGCAGAAATGGGGTCCACGCAGACACATGGAGGGACTGCGCAGGAGGAAAAGAACACGTGGCAAGAGGGGAATCACGCAGGAGGAGGTGAGCCTAGGGATTGTGAGAGGCAGAGGCTATAAAATAGAGAGGAACCCCCTCATTTTGGATCATTCAGTTATGTGCAATTTGATCTAGTCGTTTCGACTTTTGAGCACGCTCGCTGTTTAGCTAGTCTACAACACTGTTTAGTGCATTGAGTGTCTCCGTTCGGAGATCTCACCCTTAGCCCCGAGGGACTTCGAGTGCCTGCTCGGGCAAAGGTATTCCCTTCGGCATTTCAGCAATAGTTTTATCAGCATTCCAACAGTAGTTTCAGCAGCGTTTTGGAGGACTGCGTAGCACTGGGAGAGGGACGCATTTCTTTCTGGCAGTAGTGTTGGATTGGGGTTTTTACAGGAGGATTTGTGCTGAGTGATTGAGCAGGGGACCAACCCTTGCATCTTGGAGGATTTTGGCAGAGTTTCAGGGAGAGTTCTTGTGGGGTTTCTTCAGTGGTAGCGCAGAGCATTGAAGGACTGCGCAAATCCCCAAGGGGGCGATTTTCGGAGGTCGGCTATTCCAGGAAAGCTTTCCGGGTTTTTCTGGGTTTTTGGAGTAGAGTCCGATTCCAGAGTTTTAGCATTTTCGAGGAGGGGAGCAACTGCAAATCATTATTTGTTTTCTAGGAGCAGCAAAAGCTCGGCAGTTCTCCAGCAGCATCCACGCAGAGAGGCCATTCCTTGTTATTCTGAGAGTATTTCTTCAGTTGCCTTGTGCAAGTCGAGGTGCCATTTGTTTGATCACCTCTTGTACTCATTTTATTGCTTAGTATAATAAAATGGCTTAGCATTTTTCGCTGCATTTCTTAAGTATCTACTTATATTTCTTGTTTACATTATTATAAGTTGTGCCACTGTTATTTTTTCATTTCTGGGTTATTATATCATTTGCACATATTTGTTGGAGTTTTTGCTGGGGTTTGAGGAATATTTCGGGTTAGGGATATTACAGTGGTATCAGAGCATAGATTTGGCTTAGCCTATGGAGCTAGCAGTCTATGACATCAGGGGAAAAACCCTACATCTGTTACAGAGGTAAGAGGTATAGAGACACTGGACGCAATGTTTTAAAACTCTGACTCCGACTCCGAATCGGCCGAGGGTCGACTCCGACTCCGACTCCGACTCGGTATCGACTCGGCTAGCTCGATTTCAATGACTCGGTCGTTGTAAAAAATACATTAAATATTTATTTTTTATAAAAACACATAATTTTAAAGATTTTCTTTCATGTTTCCAAACACACAGCATTAGAATATAGATAGAAGACAACATATGATCAAAGTAGGCTCATGATTATATCCATTATATCAAAATGGCACCCAGTGCATTGTCCAATACATACACAATGATGATATAGAGATCAAAACAAAAACACATAACCAAGGAGGCTATAAATGGCCTCCACAACAAAAGTCTGTGACCAGTAGTACTAGCTACTGCTAGAGTTGCCAACATCTTCTGGCTCAGTGTTACTTGGGAGCAGGAGTGAAAGTGGGGAGCGAGAGCGAAAACGGGAGCGGGAGAGACATTTTCAGAAGCTCCTAGTTTGGGAGCGAATCCCAGAGGAGGTTGACAACCAATGTCACTAACATCAAGGTGCATAGAGGGATTAGTGCTCTTGATTAAATACGAGTTCCATACCCTAATACATGACAAAATTCAATGGAAACATTGCAATCCTCCAATCCTGAAATCCTGAAAAACTGATAAGTCTGCTGGATTTTGAATGAAATCTAAAATTCTACTTTCTCCATATGAAATCCAATGAGGCCGAAACCACTCTCAAACATCCTAAGTCATTTCATGGTAATGTTAAAAATTTAAGTAAAAGGATGAAAATGAATATTAAGGAGAATGTCACTTTTACTTTAAGAATTTAACATTACCATGAAATTTGAATAGCATATCAATAGTAGAGAGCATTTGAGTGTGTTAAATAGCGTTTGGGAGGGGGAAATGGACCCCAAATAACATTTAATTAATTCATAAAACACATTTGAGTCCAAACCGATCAGCAAACACTTCAAAATTTCATTAAAAAAATGTCAAATTGCTGTTTTGATGGGTTTACAAGCCGCTGGTTATGACTCGGCCGAGTCAATATGAAAACGGCCGAGTTGGCCAAGTCAGCCATGGCCGAGTCATGGCTGACTCAGCCTACTGAACCGTTTCCTCCACCGAGTCACATTTCTAGGCAATGAAACAGATCAACTCGGCCGTTTCCGTTTCGAATCGGCCGAATTTTAAAACTATCGTAGGTTGGAGAATACCTACGGGGAGGAAGACTGTGTTCCTGTGGTGGATGCAGAAAAGGAGGAGCCTGTGGTGAACGTAGAACAGAAAAAGCCAGTAGTGGACACACAGCAGATGGCAGACAAGGACGAGAGGAGATTTGCGGATATGCTCCTCAAATCAGTACAGGATCTATCGAGGCAGATTGAAGTGATGGGGCAGAGATTCGTGACAGTAGAGGCTAGACAGCATGAGAGCCCACGGGTTTTTCAGGTTGGCGAGGGATCGGGCGCATCCCACCATTTGCAAGAGCAGCCTGATACTGCGCAGTAGGTGGCCTCACATGCCCCTACACGCACTACCTTTCACACTTTCTTAGGAGCAGACACGGGGGCTGTAGCCCAGCAAGAGGCAGAACCTGGACATATGGGCAATTATTTTGCAGAGTACCTGGCCTATGGGCTGGAGTTCAGGGAAGCCCTCTCATTCAGAGACTTTGTTTAGCTCGAGAGGGATAGCAGACCCCGCGACCATCACAGAGGGTACTGGCATTACCATGATGGTGACACCCACCGTGCAGTTAGTAGATTCCACTTTCCTACGTTTGATGGTTCGTCAAACAGTTCGACAAAGTCTTGGGTGGAGAAGCTGGACATTTATTTCCAGCTTAACCAAATGTTGGAGACAGAGGCCATCAAGGTGGCAACATTGCATTTGGACGGTGAGGCTCAGGATTGGTGGTTTCACGAGATGGTTACACTCGGGCACTCTACAGTGACGACATATGTGGGGTTTACCAGGAGATTGATGGAGCGATTTGATCGGAGGGATCCAGAGCAGCATTTTGTTGAGCTGACGAGGTTCAAACAAACAGGGAGCCCAGAGACCTACATTGCAGATTTCTTGAGGGTCTATGTGATGGTTCTAGACCTATCCACGACACGGAGGTTCTATATGTATGTTGAGGGGTTAGCAGAGCCAATTCGAGGTCTAGTCCGATCCACTAGACCAGCCACACTCCAGGATGCTATCAGCAAGACTCGGGACTTACAGGATGTCCTACCCAGGACCCGGACACCTTACCCCCAAAGACAACCCTTTCAGTCTAAGGGGAAGGATGTGAAGATTCCACCTCCAAAGGGGAATCCAGGACGAGTACAGATTGAGGACGATGTCAAGAGGGAGCTGAAGAAGAAGTGGTTGTGCTTCACATGTCAGGAGTTGTGGGCACCAGGACATAGATGCGCTGTTGGTAAAGCACATTTTATTAAGGTCTTCTCTGAGAGCAGTGGAGAAGAGGATGACGATGAGGATGTGGAGGTAGGAGATAGCCATGCCATACAGGGACCTTTGCCACCTCCACCGCCAGCAGCAGGTGTTGCATCTTTTGCACCCACCGGAGGGGCCCTTGCAGCATTACAAGGGGTTCCCAAGTATCTGACGCTATGTGTATGAGGGATAGTACGTGGCCAACGCGTATCGGTTTTGGTTGGCAGCGGGGCGACCCACAACTTCATCGATGCACAGATGGTTGAGCGGAGAGGTATTCAGATGGAGAGCTTCAATGGGTTTTCAGTTTTGGTCCCAAGAGATTAGACCATGACATGTGCTCGTTATGTTCCAGAGCTTTCGGTGACGATGGGCAACTACATATTGACTGACCACTTTTTCGTGGTCGATATTCCGGACACCAACATCATACTGGGTGTTCAGTGGCTTATTACTCTAGGGAAGGTCACGACGGATTGGAAGACAGGGACAACACACATATCCGCCTCAGACTGTGTCGGCTCATCGGATGGAGGCAGTCTTTCGGAAGGGAGACATAGAGTAAGCAGTGGAGCTGCGTGCATCAGAGGCAGGGACTACAGGGCAGACGGTACATCCAGTGATACAGTCCATCCTTGATCGGTATGCCATATTGTTTGGGGAGATTCCACCAGGACAACCACCTGATCGGGAGTTTGAGCACACCATCGAGCTTGAGCAGCGCACACAGGCAGTGATCACTACCCCCTATAGGCAACCCAAGGCCTATCAGGATGAGATTGAGCGGGCTATCCAGGAGCTGCTGGCTCTTGGGCACATTCGACCGAGAATGAGTCCTTTCACTTCTTCTGTAGTGTTGGTGAAGAAGAAGGAGGGTACATTGAGGATGTGCATTGACTACAGGGCCCTGAACAAGAAGACCCTGAAGAACTGGTACCCCATACCCAGGATCGATGAGTTGATGGACGAGTTGAGGGGAGCACGATTCTTCTCAAAGATTTATTTGAGATCTGGGTACCATTAGATTCGCGTGAGGGAGCAGGACATTCGCAAGACCGCCTTCAGGTGTCACTATGGGCACTTTGAGTTCTTGATGATGCCTTTTGGGCTAACCAACGCCCCCGCTACATTTCAGTCCTACATGAATCACATCTTCCATAGTCACTCGAGGAAGTTTGTGTTGGTATTCTTTGATGACAATCTCATTTACAGTAGGACTTGGGAGGAGCATCTCCAGCACATTGAGACAGTATTGCGTATCCTACAGGAGCAGCAGTTCTATGCCAAACTCTCCAAGTGCGAGTTTGGGTTGACGAAGATGTTGTATCTGGGACACATCATAGGGGTGGCTAGAGTGAGAGTCCACGAGGAGAAGATTAGGGCCATCAGAGAATGGCCGGAGCCGAGAAATGTGACAGAACTTCGAGGATTCATTGGCATTTGTACTACTACTGGAAGTTCATCAAAGGTTTCTCGCAGCTTGCTGCACCCCTGACAGATTTGATGAGGAAGGGGGCATTCAGTTGGTGAGATATAGCGCAACGAGCCTTTGACAGGCTTAAGGAGGTTATGAGCAGCTGCTCGGTGCTTGCATTGCCAAATTTTACGCAGCCATTTGTTTTGGACTGTGATGTGTCGGGGGAGGGGATCGGTGCAGTGTTGATGTAGGGAGGTCACCCTATAGCCTTCGAGAGCTAGAAGCTCCTTCCGCACGAGAGGTTGTATTCTAAATACGACAAGGAGATGCTGGCCATCATGCATGCATTGGCTAAGTACCGATAGTATTTGGTGGGTAATAGGTTCAGGGTGAGGACTGATCACAACAGCCTCAAGTTCTTTTTGGAGCAGAAGCAGCTACAGGAGAGGCAGCAGAAGTGGATCAGCAAGATCCAAGCATATGAATTTGACATTGAGTATGTCAAGGGTAAGAACAACGTGGTAGCAAATGCCCTTTCACGTAGACCAGCCACGTTGTCTCTTATGAGCTTGGATACAGACTAGAGGGCTTGACTCTTAGTAGAGTACTCCAAGGACAGGTTTGCATGTGAGGTTCTGGATGGGCAGGTGGCAGATGACAGGTACAGGGTGGTCGATAAGATCATCTATTACAGGGACCGGATCTTCTTGGCTGAGGGGTCTCAGCTCAAGAAGAAGATACTCCAGGCATCACATGATTCACCATTGGCAGGACATCAGGGGTTTACCAAAACCTATAGGGCCATTAGGGAGAGGTTCTCTTGGAAGGGCCTCAAGAAGGACGTACTCCAGCACATCCGGGAGTGCGATGTTTGCCAGAGGAACAAGGGAGAGATGAGCCATCTCGCGAGATTATTGCAGCCTCTTCCCATTTCGAAGGGGAAATGGGAGAGTATTTCGATGGACTTCATCACAAGGTTGCCCATGGTACAAGGCAAGGATTGCATCTTTGTCGTCGTTGACCGACTGACGAAGTACGCACACTTTTTTGCCATATCTGCACACTATACAGCAGCACAGGTGGTCGAGCTATTTTTTAGAGAGATCTTCAGGCTACATGGTCTTCCTAAGACCATCGTTAGTGATAGGGACAGTCGTTTCATGGGCGGGTTTTGGCAGGAGCTTTTCTGATTGGTGGGGACAGAGTTGACACCAAGTACCAGTTATCACCAACAGACGGATGGGCAGACGGAGATAGTTAACAAGTGGCTAGAGGGCTACTTGAGTAACTATGTCAGTGGGCAGCAGCGAGCATGGTTGAGGTGGCTGCATCTAGGGTAGTACTGCTACAATACTTCACATCACATGTCTATTGGTATGTCACCATTCTATGCCTTATATGGGTATCATCCCTTATCTTTTGCTGACGTGATGTTTGGTGATAGCAAGGCTCCTAGAGCCATGATTTGGATCCAAGAGAGTCAGGATATTCTCCGAGCTCTCATGGATAACATGGCTGCAGCACAGAACCAGCAGAAGCTGTATGCCGACAGGGGTTGGGTGTTGAGACAGTTTGAGGTAGGGGACATGGTCTACCTACAATTGCAGCCATACCGACAGTCGTCACTAAAGCAAAAGGGGGCTGAGAAGCTCAAGCCCCACTTTTATGGGTCGTACAGGGTGATACACAGAGTTGGACAGGTTTCATATGAGTTGGAGCTGCTCCAAGGCAGCAAGATTCATAATGTTTTTCATGTATCATGCCTGGAAAAGGAATTGGGACAATAGGTGACAGTGACAGATGAGCTACCACCCATGGATGACGAGGGGCATTTGGTATTGCAGTCGGAGGCTATCATTTATACCAGGGAGAGGCAGCTGCGGAGCAGGACGGTCCGGGAATTCTTGGTGAGGTGGAAGAATTTGCCGGATGAGGATGCCACTTGGGAAAGTGAGAAGATCTTGCAGCATCCATCACTTCAGTTGCTTGAGGACAAGCAACATTTTGCCGGGGGAGACAGTAATACTCCTAATTAGCCATGGCTAATTGGAATATTCGATTTTGCCCAATTTTTGCCTTCTATAGTATTTGTAAATAAAAAAAGTGAGGACGAGGGACATAACTCACTTTAAGAATAAAAAGTCACTTCCTAGTAGCACAATGTTGTGACTTAAAGGGGAGCCAAGGGGTGCAAAGGGGGACGCAGAAATGGGGCCCACGCAAACACATGGAGGGACTGCGCAGGAGGAAAAGAACACGTGGCAAGAGAGGAATCACACAGGAGGAGGTGAGCCTAGGGATTGTGAGAGGCAGAGGCTATAAAATAGAGAGGAGCCCCCCATTTTGGATAATTCAATTATGTGCATTTTGAGCTAGTCGTTTCGACTTCTGAGCACGCTGGCTGTTTAGCTAGTCTGCAACACTGTTTAGTGCATTGAGTGTCTCCGTTCGGAGATCTCACCCTTAGCCCCAGGGGACTTCGAGTGCCTGCTCGGGGAAGGTATGCCCTTTTGCATTTCAGCAGTAGTTTTATCAGCATTCCAATAGCAGTTTCAGCAGCGTTTTGGAGGACTGCGCAGCACTGGGAGAGGGACGCAATTCTTTCTGGCAGTAGTGTTGGATTGGGGTTTTTATAGGAGGATTTGTGCTGAGTGATTGAGCAGGGGACCAACCCTTGCATCTTGGAGGATTTTGGCAGAGTTTTAGGGAGAGTTCTGGTGGGGTTTCTTCAGTGGCAGCGCAGAGCATTGAGGGACTGCGCAGATCCCCAAGGGGGCGATTTTTGGAGGTCGACTATTCGAGGAAAGATTTCTGGGTTTTTGGAGTAGAGCCTAATTCCAGAGTTTCAGCATTTTCCGAGGAGGGGATCAACCACTAATCATTATTTGTTTTCTAGAAGCAGCAGTAGCACGACAGTTCTCTAGCAGCATCCACGCAAATAGGCCATTCCTTGTTATTCTGAGAGTATTTCTTCACTTGCCTTGTGCAATTCGAGGTGCCATTTGTCTGATCACCTCTTGTACTCATTTTATTGCTCAGTATAATAAAATGGCTTAGCATTTCTTGCTGCATTTCTTGAGTATCTGCTTATATTTCCTGTTTACATTATTATATGTTGTGCCACTATTATTTTGTCATTTTTGGGTTATTATATCATTTGCACATATTTGTTGGAGTTTTTGCTGGGGTTTGAGGAATATTCGGGGTTAGGGATATTACAGATGAGGCTCAACCTCATTTAGCATCTTTTGACATATTGAACTCAATCTTAGTTGCTCGAGCTGCTTATTCGGGTTACTTGTTGTTTAGCACCAAGTTTTTGTTAATTTTGGGTGTGTTCTATGCTGAGAGAAAATTTACTTCAATTTTCCAATTTAGCTCAATATCAAATTCCAGATTAGTAATCACATTTATCATGATAGTAAAATACAGATAGAACATAAACATAAATCGAAGAAAACAAGCCAAGACAAGATGACACAAGATGTGGTGCCAACAAGGGACAAACCCCAATGTGGGGAAACCCTTGATCAATTCTTCTTATATGTTCTTCAATAGTTTAGCAGAGAGAGATAGTACATATAAATCAAAAGTCAACATTTTGACTTGACAAAATAAGAGAAGGGATCTTCACTAAGAAGATAACACATGAGATAGCTTATCTGAACACAGGTGATTCCATCACCATGTTGAACCCATCACTGTGCCGCACTTCATTAAACCATGTTGCACCATTCATGATCACTATGCTGCACCCAACAATGTGCTGCATCAACCATACTACATCCAATAGTGTGTTGCATTCATTGTCACCATGCTGCACCATCATACCATGTCCATCATCACTGTGTTGCACCATGCTGCACCATCACACCATGTCCATCATCATTGTGCTGCACTATGCTGCACCATCACACCATGTCCATCATCACTGTGCTGCACCACACTGCACCATCACACCATGTCCATCATCACTGTGTTTCACTCATCATCACTATGTTGTCCCAAATTCCAGTGTCGCACTTGACATCACTATGCTGTCCCAAATTCCAGTGCTGCATTTGAAAACACTATGCTGTCCCAAATTCCAGTGCTGCACCTTGACAACACTATGTTGTCCCAAATTCCAGTGCTGCACTTGACAACACTATGTTGTCCCAAATTCCAGTGCTGCACTTGACAACACTATGATGTCCCAAATTCCAGGCTATCCTTTCAAGCCTTAATATATTGATAAGGCTTCTTCTTCTCGTTGGATAGAAGCCTTCCCGTTTGACTGTGACTAGGGCAAATTGTGACTAAGTCCCGCACTTAACAACATATAATGGCCTCCTATGAACAGCGTATAAGGGACCCTCAAAGACTGTTCACAAGCCGTATTTGAAACCTCCTTTTTGTGGATTTAGACAACGTATGAGAGTTAACTCTATGATTGTTGTTAGGGCTTGTACTGACTACAGTTAGGGCACATAAAACCCCCCCGAAACTGTGGCCTAGTCTCTTCAAAGATTGCGGATAGAAGACTGCATCTAGGGCCAGGACAACGACTAGATTTCTACTTCCTTACTGCGGCTAGTGTAAGGTTAGATCCTCCCTTTAGGAATGTGTATGGAAGCCTTTCTAGAACAGCGAATAGGTCTCTTCTAGACCAGTGTTTAGGCTTCTCCTGCTGCGTTGAGGAGGCCTCCTTCATAACAGCAATAAGGTCTTCTTACATGACTACCTTGAGGGCTCTCTCTTCATGACAACGTTGGGGATCTAGGGCATCTCCTCTAGGGCAGCATATCCTCTTTAGATCTCTCCTCCCACCAAAACCCAAAGACAAGTGGAGAGACATCACAAGTGATTGTCAAATGACATGAAGAACTCTCCTATTTATGGTGAAACATTGAGGACAAGTGGGGGTAATTTGGTCACTGGCCGACCTTGATGGATTGACCCATAACACAAATAAATTCATATCTCCATGAATACATATCGGAATTGGATGATCTTTAGATCAATCCTACACCTCTCGATGAAAGGAATCCAAGAAAAATATCAGCTGCCATGAATAAGTAGACCCACATGGAGTTCGGCCCTAGTTGCGAATTTTAACACTCCCTTTCAACTAGGGAGAACTCCATCTGCTAATCCATCTACCAAAAAGTAAATTAGTGTTACAAGCCAATCCACTAGCTCTAAGATCATAATTTGCCATTATAAGCGCACATGAGTGAGATGTAGGGCTAACAATGTGATTTTTTCATGAGTGAGCTCCAAATAATCCATCAAGAAAAATCCAAGGGTGAAAATATCTTGAAGCATCATGATCATCCTCCATTTGAGATGTGTAAAATGAGGAACACTGCATATAACATGTTTATTGGCAATACATGGACTATGCCAATGAACATCCTCCTTCCAAGGAGCTTTGTTATAGATGAAACAAATGTGATACAATCTCTAAAAGAGTACTCTAGAGCCAATACAAATTGAACAAATGTGTAGGTAAACTACTCTCATTGAGTCATTAGAATGCCTCAAGACCCATTGAAGTGATCGATAGGTAAACTATCAAATGGGAAGCAACTATATGAAAGCATGCAGAAGTAATATGGCCAACATTCGTGAAAATATTCGAGATCAACTTGTGAGCCTCTAAAATGTGTGATGAAAATCACAAACATGCAATCATCCCTAGAGTCAATGAATTCATAAGGATAAATGGATCAATGTGCTCAAAATGCAACCTGCTTGCATAGTGTTTTCAATTATGGTATAAACCTCATGCAGCATGAGAGTTAACGCTTTGTATCATTCACATTTGTTGGCACATCCAAGAGGGCATGCTCTCTTCTATCATAGGTCTTGCCAAAAAGTGCTCCTGCACTACATTGATTGCATTCAGGTAAGTGTAGGTATCATTCTGTTACCCTACTCCATTTTTCATTCTATTTCAGTATTTACATTCATTATTTAGTTGTTATTATAGTTTAATATTGATGAGACTTACTTATGTCTTACTCTTTCATATTGTAGTTACTATCTCGCTTACATGATAGTTAAATTAGCTTATATCTCAATTCATAGTTTATTGTTTGTTTTTTACCATACTAGTTAGATATGTTTGTACTCCTAGTACCCTTTGGTTGTCAATTATCTTGTTTATTCTCAATATTTTGTTTCTCTATATTATATATGCTTAAAACTCATAGTATGGATTTTCCATACAAATCATTGTCAATAATGGGAAACTTGACATTCACATACATCATGAGGTGTTTTCCTTACTAATATTTATGACTCTTATTCACTTTGTAAAATCCCTTGAATTCTTTGAATCCTCTTTCTTTCTTTAAAAAATGTTGTAGGCACACATTCAAAATTGCAATCAAATAGTGATCTAGCTTAACTCTTTTTCCATTCTCTTGGTCTTCTTATTCTTGTCCTCTCCGAGACCTCAACAAAGATCTCTTGTTCTTAGTTTAGCTCCAATTCTACCCTTATGGTATTTCATTCTAGGGAATCCTTATTGGAATTGTTCCCTTTCATGCTTTGAATTATTCAACTCTAATGCCTCAATGGATGTTCCAAGACAACTAAGAAAGGAGAGTTTTTGATCCCTTCAAAAGGGCACATTGATCACTCGAAAATCTCTAAGGAAGGATGAATTCTCCACAAGTGATGATGAACTAATGAGTGAGGTGACTCCTTATTTATATGAGGTCTACTTCACTTGGTTTTTTGTGAAAATTTCAATACTAGAATCCTATTGCAACAACTAGAATTTATTTTTCTAATTGTTAATTATTGAAAAATTTATTTGCTATGACAAATATCAAATAAATCGTTGTATTATTCATAATGGAAATATTAAGTGAATAACTAAAACATGCACTATAACAATAGTTAGGAAATTCAACACATACAGCGGAAATCAAAACGCAAGAGGAAATGCACCAAAACTCTGAGCCATTTTATTTATTTTGAGCAGAATGGAGTACAATGACTATGGAAATAGGAACTTGGGCTAGCTACAACAAGCTAGGAAAAACCTAGGTTGGAATCGTGATGCCCAAGTACTAGAATGACTCCACCAAAAACCTCTGTGCTGACCCAATAAATTACTAGCACCGCTATTGTAGGTGAACTGGGATTTCAGCCCTCAAATCTACTCCAAAAATTCTACAAAATTAAATGTAGGCTCTCCACACCAGCTCCAACAAAACGCAGAAATATCTCATGGACCCAAGTGGTGGAAATGGTCTCAGGATAAAATGCACCCTCCAACAATTTCTGTTGTTGAATGTTGAATGGAACTAGGAATTCTACCCTCATTAGTGCTCAAGAAATTTTGTAAAATTAATCCTATCCTCCTCTCACAAAACCCACAAAAACTCAAAAGGGGTTTGGGCTTAATCCATTGACCGTCGGTGACCCCCAATAGGTGTGGATTACCCAATTTGGCCAGAAAACGCCCCACACAATGGAACTGTTGTAGGATGACCAAAATATGACACTAAAAGCCTCCCACAGTCCTGCAAAGATCCCCTCCAGAAAATGTCTGATTTCTCCAACCTAAATTTCCTCGGAAAGAAGCCACCTCCTGCTCCTACGTAGACTTGAGCCAGTGAGCTCTAGACACTATCAAAATGAGGGAAAATTCATCCCAAATTCTAACCTCATTTGCTTCCCTGTAAAATGATCCAAATCCCCAGCCTTAACTATGAAGAATGTCTTAGCAAAATCCTAGAGTCTCCAACCAACTGCAGTTGCTCCATATGCCTAGATGCAGATAGCTAAGAAAACCCCTTCAATGAATCTCAAGGAAAGCCCTAAATTGGACTCCCAAATTACTTCACTAGGGAGACACTCGAAGTTTTCTGAAATGAGGGTGGAATTCTGCTTGGAATTCATGGTGCTAGACAACACTTTTCTTCTTGTGCTCAACAACCCCAAGAGAAGAGGAAAGGTGAGATGTAATAGTCAAAATCTTATTAGCAAATGAGTCCATCCTCCTTTTATAATTTCTCCCCATGCTTCTAGACTCCTTTTTTAATTATTATTTTATTGGTGGGGGCCATTTTCCACTAAGTGAATTTTACCTCCATTTTAATAAAATAATAATTTTCTGCCAATATCCAATAAAATAATACTTGCCACATTTCTCCAAAATAATATTTACCCCTTTACTTAATATCATTAAAATTAGGAAAAATTCCCTCGCTCACAGAATTAGGGATATTATAGTCCTCCTTGCCAAAAATTGCTTGTCCTCAAGCAATGCCGGAACAAACGCCCCCCTTTGACTGCTAATCACCACTATCATCACCAGTAATAACAGGGTCCCAAATGAGCCATTGGTTCAGCGCCGATCTTTGCATTGTCTGATCATGAAGGAATCTCTCAATACCAGGATCTTGAGGCATCTTGATTGATGTGAACCACCTGTTGATCCACTCATCATCTGTTAAATTTAGGTTAACATGTTCTTGCTTAAGATAGTTACTTCAACCTCCATATAAGCCCATTTGTTAGTCCATTTCACTTTCATTAGCACCAAATCATTATCACATTGATAGAAACTTAAGAAATAACATATACAATCGAATCAGAAGACAAGAGAACATAAGGGTATGGCACAAGCGAGGGAAAAACTCCAAGATGGGGAAAACCCTTGATCAATTCTTATTATTATTATAATCAAATGCTTCAACAGGCAAAAAAGTGAGAGTACAATAGTTAAAAGGTTGAGATTGGCTTGCCAATTAGGAGATCCATTAACATTGCCTTCCATTACAATTGCAATTCTGGTGCAATCAAGATGTACCTCTTAATTTGGTGACAAACAGTAGAAGAACATTGTTCTTGCTAGGGCTACTAACAGATCATCAAGAATCTGTAAGGATCTATCCAATCTAGTAAACTGAATATAACGAGAGTTGGAAATTTGTTGTTGTTTGGATGTTGCTTCTAGTTAGGTCATGAGACACAGTTTCAGCATAAAACCAATCAAAACATACTTCTATAGCTACGGCCTCCCTGTAAGATAATCTGCCCTCTTCATGTCATACATCTGGGCTCAATCCAACCCTAAGCTAGCCTACATGAATACTTGCCTTCACCAAATTAGGGTTGCGGCCTATCTGAACAAAAACTAATCCTTTCGGTCCACTGATTTGCAAGAAGAGATCTGTGGCCTGCTTGAGAAAGGCTTCTGCAAGGTACAACCCATCTAAGAGAGATTCACACCATAGAAGTACACCCAAAACACTTAAGCTCTGCGGTCACCCTCAGGAATAATTCGGATCTGCAATATGAGATAGAGATGCCCAAAAACAGTCCTCAAATAAGTCCAAACCTGACCTTAAGAGACTCGGCCTTCTTCTCAAGGGACTCGGCCCATCAACCCGCCCTATCATGACACCAAACAAGCCCTTCATCCTTCGCTGGAGATACCTTCCTTATGCGGCCATTTTAGAGACAGGACATGTGGTCAATGTGTGAAATGAGGTTGAGGGCACCTTAATATATACTAGTCATTGGGGTTGAAGGGATGTGACTGTAGGGTTTGATGAGCCGAAATATAGGAGAGGCTGACCTTGATAATTGCATGTGAGAAAAAAAAACATTCAAAATCACGGTTCTGCTTGTCCAAATGAGGCAATCTTTATATCAATTTTGGTCCTCTTGAAAAGAGGAATTCATTGGAATGATTATTTCCATCAACGGAGCTATCCAAAGTGGAATTTGGCTCTGGTTTCCAATTTTAACACTCCCTCTCGAGTCTCAACTAGCGAGAATTCTACTTGCCAATTCACCATGCCATCTTGTCATCATGAACCATCTCTGCATCTCATCTAAACTCTGTTGAACACGGTATAGATAATGAAGAAGAATTGATAATGAGTCTTGAATTACATGGGTAGGATGATGCAAGAACGTCAACAGGAAAAGAGTATATCACATCCTGCTCACAACCACACATAGGAAAAGGAGAAACCGCATCCTACAAACACATGTCATAATCACACGTAGGGAAAGGATCAACCACATCCTACAGTCACATATCACAATCATCGTAGGGAAAGGATAAACCACATCCTACATGCATGTAAAACACCGAGAGTAGGGAAACTATGAACCACATCCTACACACATGAAAACCAAAAATAGTAGGAAGGATCATACTCATGGGGAAAGGATGAACCACATCCCACCGACATGTCAACTACAGATTGTAGGGAATAAGCATCCTACATGTGGGGAAAGGATGAACCACGCCCCACCGACATGTCAACATATGCCTATATGCATCTCTCACTCGCGTATCCGCAAGAGAAGGTGAACCACTCATCCTTCTCATATGCCATAGGAGAAGGTGAATCACTTGTCCTATGCATATGTCATCAATAGTAGGGGAAGGTGAACCACTCACCCTACACACATGTGTTCGCAATCATAGGGGAAGGTGAACCACTCACCCTACACACATGTCAACCACCATGGGGTATCACAGGGGAAGGTGAACCACTCACCCTGTACACAACGCACCACTAGGGGAAGGTGAACCACTCACCGTATGGTCACTCATAGCTCAATAAGTACCCCAAGCCCCAAGTAGCTCCCCGAGCTCAATCTTCAACCAAGAATCCCTTCATATAGGGAATAGTGCCAAGCTTATTTCTGAAAGCCATGACTAATTCTTGCTGATAATATTGATGAACGGATTGTCAGTGGGAGCCTTATTGCTCTACCTAGCAGCATATAGATGTATACATGGGGACACACAACTCACTGATGAGTTTCTTATGACAAGGCATTCCTACAACAGTAATCTTAGCAGCACTTGGCAATCCTCTATTTCCTGTGCATCTTGTTTACAGAAACTATTTAACTAACCTTACTCGCTCTTATTCAAGGATACCACAAGCCTAAGATTGTCTCTATCATGAAGGTGCCCCAATACCTATTTTGCAAAAGAAATTTCATATGACCAGAGTTTCTCTGGTCCAAGGTCTATGCTCAAGAGAATCCATAAGCATGCCATGACTTTGACAATACCCTTCTATATATAGAGAAATTCTTTGCTATAATTTCTAGGAGAGTTCAACAAACAACTCCCTCTTAGGCTGATGAGATACGCCATTCTTTCGGAGATAGATTATAAGCTAATCATACATTCACTTCATTAAATGATCATCAGAATGTTTGCTGCAAAATTCAGAGGTAGCTTCAAAAGGTGATTCATCCAGTAATAAATGCAAGGATCTTATCATTATCCTCTCCCTTTGAATAGTAAACCTCTTCATCAATTAGAGATACAATTCATGGATCTCTGAAGAATTTATGTCATTGAGATTTGAGATCATGTTAGACCTGAAACATCATTGTCATAGCAGATATAAGAATATAGACATACCAGAACTTTGTTATATACTTAGAGGTATTATTCTCATCTTCTAAATTACTGTTTGCCAATGATTATAAGGATTGCCATATTGGCTCATGATTATGTGATGACATACATTACTGTAGAAATTCTGCCATATAGAATTGCTGTCATGAGGAGTCATAGACTTCAAAGATTCATAACAATATATTGTTATAATAAGATCAAGGTCTCATATGAGAGGCCTCTAATATGAATGATGTAGTAGAATGCAATCACGAAGATCTCTGACTTATGAATCATGACAGTCAAAATTTGATCAGTGCACTGAGGTTGTAGACCATAGATGATACCTTATGATGGTTGTGAACTATACTAGATCCTGGGATTAGACATCACCCTATGTCCCATCATCATCAGCCCATGGTCCTACCGAAGTCTTGGACGAGTCATTTATAGGAGCTCAACCAAAATCTTGCTACCTTTGGCGTAGATCCACTAAAGGCCTTGATTTACTGCAATGATAAAATCTAACAACTTTAGTATATCAGGAGCAAGAGGTCTGACAGGTTTGGCAACTTTTATTACAATTATAGTAAGCTTGAATCATGTTCTTCCATATGAACAGTGCCTACAAGCCAGGTGGAACTTTGATAATCATTGTCCACAGTCCATAATTTTCCAAATTTTGATGACTGCAGACAAATGGATTTGAACAATATGTGTGGGTACCATGTAGCGCAGCATGTCCACCAAAGCATCAATAGCTATCACCCATCCATGAGTATTCACAACAAGAGGTATCTGGAGTCCTTTTTGATAGTTCCAATTCATCTTATGGTTGAGCATCATAGTACTCTTTTTGAACAGGGAATCTATATATGGGTTGATCACGATATTAATCTCAAATCTCTTATCTCAGGTACCCATATTCTTGATACTACAATATGTATGGATTGTTTAATCCTTTTTATGCTGCAGTGATGAGCTTTCTTAAAACCCTTATGAGACTCTGCTCCTCTATTCTTTATGACAGAGGCTTGAGTTGAGATATTATGAGATGGAACGAGCTATGAACTGGAGAATTAGGCTGCTTCTTTTCTGAGTAGCTCTTACCTCGTGCTCACAAATATATAGGTTTGAACATTTGACTCGATACTTACACAGGATTAGTTCCTTTGAGGACAAACTTTTATGGGTTATCAAATAAAATAGCAACATAGGATTTGGACCATAGCAGAAGATTTTCCTTCCATGGTGGCCGAATAGAAAAGCCTTGAATGCCTTGCATCATTAGAACAGTTCGTCCATAAAACTTTATATATATTCACTAATCAATAATGTACATACCAGAGATCAAAAGTTTGGAGAAGAGTGTAGATCTGATGGTCTTTTTTTGTTGTTGCTAGAAATGACCTTCGCAATGGAGTACTGGAAGCTTCTTTGCTTAATTAACCTGGGTCTGCAACTTTTGATGTGTATTTATGACTTCGGTCTCCAAATGGATAGCATCAGAAGCTTAACATTTTCTTACTCTGTTCTAGGGCCGTAAATATTCCACAGGAATCTCTGAACCTTTAAACAACCAATCTCAAAATATTTCTTTCTCAGGAATATGTAGAAAACTATCCCAACCAGTAGGATGAATCCTTCTTTGAAAAATCAAGATGCATAACAATTTTCTCAAGTCTAGGACCCTCAAATCTAATAGGCCGAGGTAAATCCTTGTTCCAGACTGAAATGATTTCTGCCAATGGCTACATTAAAATGTAAGAAAATAATTTGTAACAGTGCAAAGACAAACTATCACAGAGAATGAGAGCATATTGAATTATTCTTTTTAGTTCTCTCACAGGTTCGAATCCTCAACGGTAGCTAATTCAATTTGACTGACAATCCTTTCATGCCTTACCATGATCCTTGCCAACTCATGTATATTCCAAGTGAAGGGGTCTTAAGAAAAACAATCCTTGATGAGATTAGGTCTCGATTTCCGATCCGTACCAAATCTGAGGTAAGACTGAGAGAAGTAGCAGCCTTAGAGAATGCTCCTCCACCCTAGAACAAAGATTCTTCACTTGGAATTATGACTTAGCAATCTTTGAGGAAAAATCCATCCTTCCTTCTACTGCTTATTTAATTAGACAACTTACACTCACAATCCACTTCATGTTGTTTTATCTTCAAGAGATCATTCAATAACACTTATTGAAGATTTCCTTTACTCTTGCTTAGGCTTGTCCTCGCTTGTGCTTTGATACCATGTTAAATTTAGGTTAACATGTTCTTGCTGAAGATAGTTACATCAAATTCCATATAAGCCCATTTGTTAGTCCATTTCACTTTCATTGTCGCTAAATCATTATCACATTGATAGCAACTTAACAAAGAACATATATGATTGAATCACCAAGACAAGCCAAGACGAGAACACAAGGATATGGCACAAGCCAGGGAAAAACCTTTGATCAATTCTTCTTATTATTATAATCAAATGCTTCAGTAGAGCGAGAGAGAGAGAGAGTACAATAGTTAAAAAGTCAAGATTGGCTTACCAATTAGGAGATCCATTAACACTTCCTTCCATTACAGTTGCAATTCTGGTGCAGTCAAGGTGTACCATCTTAATCTGGTGATAAGCAGTAGAAGAACCTTGTTCTTGCTAGGGCTACTAACAGATAATCAAGAATCTGTAAGGATCTATCCAATCTAGTCAATTGAATATAACGAGAGGTGGAAATTCACTATTGTTTGGATGCTGCTTCTGGTTAGGGCATGAGACACAGTTTCAATCCTCATATAACCAATCAAAATAGACTTCTATAGATGTGGACTCCTTGTAGGATAATCTATCCTCTTCATGCCACACATCTGGGCTCAATCCAACCCCAAGCTAGCCTCCACAAATACCTACTGTCACCAAATTAGGGCTATAAACTATCTTTATAGAAACTAACCCTTTCGGTCCACTGATTTGCAAGAAGAGATCTATGGCCTGCTTGAGAAAGGATTTTGGAAGATACGACGCATCTAAGATAGATATTCACACCATAGAAGTAGACCCAAAACATGTAAGCTCTGTTGTCACCCTCAGGAATAATTCAAACCTTCAATAGGAGAGATATGCCAAAAACAATCCTCAAATAAGCCCAAACACGACCTTAAGATACTTGGCCTTATTCTCAAGGGACTCGGCCCATGAACCAACCCTGTCATGACACCAAAAAATCCCTTCATCCTTCGCTAGAGATACCTTCCTTCTGCGACCATTTCAAAGAGAGAAGAACATGAGATCAATGTGTGAAATGAGGTTGGGAACCTCAATATATACTAGTCGTTGGGGTTGAAGGGACTTGACTGTAGTGCTTGATGAACCGACATATAGGAGAGGTCGGCCTTGATAATTTCATGTGATAAAACAAAAATTCAAAATCACACCTCCACTTGTCCAAATGAGGCGGTCTTTATATCAATTTTGTTCCTCTCAAAAAGAGGAATTTAATGGAATCATTATCTCCATCAACTGAACTTTCCAAAGTGGAATTTGGCCCTATTTTCCTATTTTAACACCGTCCAACCAGGTATAAGCTCCAGAAGCCCTTTGCATACTATCAATAAGTAGAACATCATGATAATGTAGGACTTTTTCTAAATCTCCATGAAGTTGCTCTACCAAGTAGTCCATCTCATGGACACTAAGAGTAAACTCCTGAAGATACAGCCCAATCCCCGTGGGGGCGAAGTCTCTCTTGCATGAGCTCCTCCTAATATCCTCCTACTGACTAATTTGCCATATTGATGAAGTGCCCCATGCCATCAAGAGTCACTAGAGCCCAATGGAAAATATGAGTGATCTCCCCCCTATAGCAGCCAACTCATCCCTAAAGGTTGCTAAGTTTGCTAGTACTGCGATGCCTGGGTCCGATGCTCATATAAGAAAAATGCCACCATGTTGTCTCTGCACCACTCTGACTCGAATAGGCTGCCCATCGTGTGAACACTACAACACCTCCCCTAAAACCTGGAGGCGAAAAATTGACGAATTCCAAGCTCATCCTACCTAGGTGTCTCTATGATGTCAATATCTACCCACCCATCACTAGTGTTGATCTTGAGCTACAACTGAAGAAGCTTTCCTTGCCAAACAATGAAGGCCTTAGTGATCCCCCATGTGTCAACCCCAAAGTGAGCTAGATCACCCTCTGCTATGGTCCAACTCCTCACGAGATGGAGTGGATTGTCAACCAACTGAATCCATGGATTCCCTAGCCATACCTATTGCAGCATAGCTCTAACAATTGTTGGAATCCATCTATGCCTCGTCCCTAGTCCCTGCCTGCAACCAACATGTAGGACCCATATATCATGAACTAATCTGATGCATGCTAAACTTCCCTATGTCTGCCACTGCGTAGTACTGATGATTGTTGGAAGCCACATGTGCCAAATAACTACCCCCTAAAGGAAGCCAATAGATGGGTATCTGATACTCACAATCAAATCAGTGTATGCGGACCCGTCCTGCTTCTGCCAACCATCACCATTGAGTCTACCATCTGCCCTCTCAATAATGTGCCAATACAATGTCTAGAGTCCGGACACATACTGGAAAGTTTCCTTAGTCGTACGTGGTATCCTCTGCTCATGCATGGTCTTGACATTGCCCTGTGGAAAGAGTGACACATGTCTCCCTCGTGACCAGCTCCCCAGGTGTAGGCTTACTAATGAACAATATGCTACCCTTGCAGACTATCACCTCATCCCCCAATCTCTCATTGTAACATTGTGCACGGACTCAATGCCATCACTGAGAAGTCTCTTGCCTAGTGCATTGAGTGTCATCCCAATATCTCGGGTGAGCTCCCTGTCCCTTGCTGCTTGCGCCTAGAGTGTCAAAGGACAACATCCAAATCATTTGTACCTATATGTGATGTATAAGAGGGACAGGTGTGTGAATCCCCATGGATACCATCGAGTAACGCTCATCTGTGTTCCCATCGATCCTGGGTTAACTACACCCAAAGGTATGCCAGGTGTCTTTGTCCATAAGTCTCCCTGGAGAAAACCTTCCAAGACCTCATTGTGCAATACCATATGCCCTTGCATCCCATCGAGTATCCCTATACTCCTCGACCCGGCACTGTACCCTACAGCCTATCCATGTACACCACTGGATATCTTGTGCTACTGTTGTACCATCTTGAATCGTCTCATATCTTGCCTGTGTCATTGTACCTGGCACTCCCCACTTGTACTCGATGCGATGTGAGTCGCTTAATGCAAACCAACATGCTACATCAAACAACCACACATCTCCATGCTCCTTTGCAGGCCATTTCTCATTACTGCATAACTCTATACAACACTAGATGCTAGGGTCTAAAATTGGGCTTGTATGCATCAGGTCATGTCCCTTTGCATAACACTAGACTCTGCGGCATATCCATGTGTACCAATGCATCCACCACTCTGCCAGTAAGCCCTCCACGATATGAGCTATATCTCCTCATCTCCCCGGATAGACTTGAGTGGCCTAACTCCTCAGATGCTAATGTGAATGACACTACTAATCCTATCCTCAGTACCTCTTGTGCCCAATATACTAGTGAGAGAGCATGATCTCCTTACAATACCCTATCTGGTGGCCTGTCGATGCCACCTCCTCCTACCAACTCCTGCCAGAGTATGCTAATCATATTACAATCCCATGTATGCCTAACATGCCATGATAGCTCATGAACTTTGCCTCCTCCCCTGTCAATCCATCCCGTCACTAGTGTTGTCAGGAACTCTGAAGGGGATATGAAAAGGTGTGTGCACCAACCACCGAGAACATCATGCAGCTGCTACCATCACCTACCAACTCCATGATGTGATGAAGAATCCCACCTGGATCCCAACAACAGACTAGCCCTCTAGCCCCTCTAGTAATCCATAGCCTCTATTGATCTGTGGCCATGGATGCATCTAACCTCCTAGCCAAATCCACCAGATACCAACTCAATATCTCTCGCCATCCAACCCCAAGAGAGGAATAGAATGCACAAACAACCATACACAGAACAAGTCCTCCATCCTGCAATTGTTGCACCCTACACAACTCGTGTCGCCTCATCTCGGTAGTTTGGCCAAACCATGTAATATGCCTAGGTAATGCAGACTCTACACGAGGAGGCATCCCAATAATGTTGTAGGCCCCATCGATGTATGCCTGAAGGGGACTGCCATCTAAAAGCACGACAACTCTGTTGGATGCCGATGCACCTAACTGCTCCTCATCGATGGCTGACTCCAATGATGGTTGCTCATCTTCCTCCACAATGGGCTCAAAATGAGCTACTAACTGCCCCTCCACAAATAGGTCATCATGCATAACATCCTCAACAATCAACGATAGGTAGCTATTGTCTAGAAACTATGTCACAAATCTAGATGCCTCTGTACCTATCAGCGCTTCATCAAAGGTGGATATGTCGCCAGGCACCTCACCAACCTGATGTGTGCTACTATCACCTGAAAACTCGGTCACAACAATGGGTACCTTATCAACTTTCAACATCTCATCAACAGGTGTATGCTCAACTGTCCCCTTACCAACATGGCCCCTTCAACTACTTTTTCATCTTTTGCCTTTACCCTTTTCATCATCCCTACACAATTCCACTAAATTCCCACTGATTTACGCATTTCTCTTAGTTCATAGAACTCCCAAAAGGAGAGGGACACCTGAATGCCATTTACCAATGATTGCTATGCCCTCCAATTTGCTACCAATAACTCCACATTAGTTGCAATCATGTCTTGCCATCTTGATGCATTATCCATAATTTTGGGCATAGTGGATTTGTTGTATATTTGAGAATAGTTCTGATTCCAAATTGTGGTATGAATTAGCTACTCCCGCACATCAATCATCATTTGTTGTACCCTAATCACCTCATTCAGGGTTATTACCATGTTGTTTGATTTTAATTTTTCCTTGGATCCCATGATTCTTAGCTTTTTATTCTAGTCTTGTCATCACTTGGCTTAAGGCCCACGGGTTGGCCAAGATCATGGCTCTAATAACACTATAGTATTCCTAATGGAAATATTAAGTGAATAACAATAACATACACAGGAAATCAAAGCACAAGAGGAAATGCACCAAAACTATAAGCCATTTTATTTATTTTGAGTAGAATGGAGTACAATGCGTATGGACATAGGAACTTGGGCTTGCTATAGCAAGCTAGGCCAAACCCACGTTGGAACTGTGATGCCCAAGTACTGGAATGACTCCACCAAAAACATTTACGCTGACCCAGTAAATTACTGCCATTGCTGCTTTAGGTGAACTGAGATTTCAGCCCTCAAATCTACTCCAAAAATTCTATAAAATTAAATGTAGGCTTTGTTACCACTCAAACCAACAAGGGACCTAAAAGGGGTTCTTAAGAGGGCAACTACTAGCTCAAGAGAAACGGTGGACGCTTAGCCCACTGTCACCACAACTAAGTCTCCCTGCTCTTTACAGACTTTCACCGATGGAAGGAGTCCCGATAGTGTAGGGATCACTTTGTAAGATAGATGTCAATCGATAGGTGAGGAGTGATCCTAAAAATCCCTTCCCAAGAATGGAGTGAAAAATGGAACTTGCTTACTCTTTAAGCAAGGGACTTGATCCACCAGGGGTAAGGGGTGAGGATTGGAGGGTTGAGGGAGAAAGAATAGGCTTATAAAGGAGTTCCTCAATCCCTATAATCCTTGGAAACTTTGATTCTCAAGTGGTCTTTGACAAATAGTCTTTATTGAGAAGTGGGACCACACGAGGCTAAGTGGACCTAGCCCAGGTTTGGGGATAGAATATAACAACCAATGATGTTCCTATCTTGGACAAGGTGAGGGGAAAGGACCAAACAGGAATATTTAGTTCAAAAATTTGAATTGATCCTACTAAGTTCTAGCCTTGGGGATACCTAGGTAAAATTCGGTCCTAGAGCTAGGGCTTGGGATTGTTGGAAATACTGGGGGGGTGAATCAATATTCCTTTTCAATTGTTATTTTTACCAATTAAATCATTTTTATTTAGAACACAAAATGAACAATAGGAATAAATGCTTTTATTAATATAATCTTTACAATAAATCAGGTACAATATATATAGAGCTCCAACCTGTTGTTAAGCACCAACTTGGACTTTTTGTGAGGCTCCAATCTCTAGGGCACCAACCCTGTCTTGTCAAGGCACCAACCTTGGATTTAGGAGCTCCAACTCCAACGACACCAATCCTTCCAATTATGAGGCACCAACCCCAAGGGCTCCGACCTTATCTTGTCAAGGCACCAACCTTGGATTTAGGAGCACCAACTCCAAAGACACCAATCCTTCCAATTCTGAGGCACCAACCCCAAGGGCTCCAACCCTCTGCTATATATTGTCTAGATATGTTTAGTAGTAATTCTCTGCTCCCAAAATCTTCTTCACTGAATTCTGTCTATCTACAGCTTCACTGTTACATCAATGACAGCCTGTCTTCATATGAAGGAGTCTTCACAACTCTTCATATTGCCCTAACAGAGTCTGCAAATTTACCTCATGATGATTATAGGCATCATGATCTCCAATAATGTTTCCAAGATTTGTTGAAGCTTTCCAACAAGATATCTGTGCTAAGCCTCAATGTATGCACAAAAGAAATTCTCTGTTTTCAAGCCTCTGTTCTTACTGTTGTTGTCAAGTTATGGTATGTTCTATGCTTAGAGAAATTTACTTTTCTTTCTTATTATTATTCATAGATTAGCAATCACATGTGCATAAGTAAAGTGCAGAAACAATCAACAGAAAACAAACCAAGACAAGAGACACAAGATGTGGCGGCTAGCCAGGGACAAACCCCATAATGTGTGGGGAAACCCTTTGATCAAATCTTCTTTTATCTTCAATAATTCAGTAGAGAGAAATAGTACAATAAATCTGATTTATATCAGCAGTAGAAAACCAAAGATCAGCAGCATCAGCATTACCAACTTCATCATCAAAAGTAGGGCATTCGATATCTCGCAAATCGATCGTCTGATCGGCTTGATTCCAGCACCAAAAAATGCGGCTTTCATAGGAGGTCTAGATGGAACTACAGTGCAGTTCAGAAGAGGAGGTTTGATGGTCAACGCTGGTCAAAGTTTGGATCTGCAGTTCCAGCTTCAAGTTCAACAACTTCCTTCCACTTGTGTGAGAGAGAGTCTCTTTTCTGCGCAGTAGAGAAGAGCCTCTTTTCTGCGCAGGAGAGAGAGAGAGAGAGATGTGATGAGATGAGTGAGTGAAAACGAGGAAAAGTCCTATATTTATACACAAATGTTGATGTTTGAATAGATGCAACTGTTGGGCTTCTGAGCCTACATGATTTGTAGGTCGGCTTGATAATAATTCCATAATCAAAATGAATTCATATCTCCATAAACACTTATCAGAATCGGATGATCTCTAAATCAATCCTACACCTCTCGACGAGAGGAATCTAATAAAAATATTATCAGCCATGAATAAGATGACCCACATGAAGTTTGGCCCTAGTTGCCAATTTTAACACTCCCTCTCAACTAGGGAGAACTTCATCTGCAATCTGTCTGTCGGTCGCTACTATTCATCCATCAAATGCACTACCCTGTACAGCCTAACCCTTGCCCTGCTCTGCTCTATTATGTCTGTTCTACTTTGTCTTCTTCTGTCCTGTACTGATCTGTACTGCTCTGCCCTGTTCTTTTCTGCTCTGCTTTGTTGTGTTCTGCTTTGCTTTTGTCCGAATTATGAAGAAGAAGAAATGATCGAGGATGTATCATACTGACTCAAAGTTAGTCTCAGAGTATGTACCGTTGGTTCTAGACCAGTCTCAACCAACCTGAAGTCAGCGTCATAGTGAGTACAACTCCTACCACTGGTCCCAGACCAATATCATCCTCCACTGATTCAAAATCAGTCTCAGAGTGCATACCACTGGTCCAAGACCAGTCTCAACCGGCCCAAAGTCAGTGTCATAGTAGGTACCACTCCTACCACTGGTCCGAGACCAGTATCGCAGTCTCAGAGAGTGTACCATTGGTCCCAGACCAGTATCGCAGTCTCAGAGAGTGTACCATTGGTCCCAGACCAAGCTCAACTGACTTGAAGTCAGCGTCATAGTATGTACCACTCTCACTAGTCCCAGAACAGTACTGCACTGACCCGTGGTCAGTCTCAGAGTATGTACCAGTGGTCCCAGACCAGTCTCAACCGACCTGAAGTCAGCGTCATAGTGGATAAAACTCCTAACACTGGTCCCAGACCAGTATCATTGATCCCAGATCAATGAAGGTCATCCTAGCGTAGGGAGTACAGTAGATACAGTGATGCATCCATCAGTACTACTATGGTCCCTAACTTCATTTCCCTGCTCATTGATCAGATGAGAGGTACTTCCCATGACTCCCTGATTGCATGGGTAGGATGCCTTGACAGGAGAACTTAATCAATCTTGCCTCACAGGAGAACTAATCATCCTGCTACACAATCGCCATGGAGAACACATCATCTGGGCCTCATAGGAGAACTAATCATCCTGCTACATAATTTTCATGGAGAACACATCATCCAGACCTCACAGGAGAACCAATCATCCTGCTACATAGTCATCATGGAGAACACATCATCCAAACCTCACAGGAGAACTAATCATCCTGTTACATAGTCGCCACGGGGTGTACATGTATACCACCAGGGGATGGTGAATCACCCTGTGGTCATATGTCGCTCCAAGAAGTACCCCGCACCCCCCGGAGCTCCCAGAGCTCAATGCATCATACAGGTCCCTCATTAGAGGGTCTTTGAACAACACCAAGTTGTTCTCGGAAAGTCAGGAATTTGACTTTCCCTAGGGGCTTTGACAGAATGTCGACAACCTGTTTATCTGTACCAATATGTTGGAGCCTTATAGCTCCTTGCCGCACCATATCTCGAATATAGTGATACTTGATATTGATATGCTTGGAGCGATCATGAAATACGAGATTCTCTGACAAACGAATCCCACTCTGGTTGTCACATAGGATCACGGTGGTATCCAATGTAAATCCAAATAGCTCGCTGAAGAGCTTTCGCAACCAGACTGCCTCACAGGAGGCCATGCTAGCAGCAACATACTCTGCTTCGATGGTGCTCAAAGCCACCGACTTCTGCTTCCTACTCATCCAGGATATCGAAGCAATCCCAAGGAGAAACAACACCTGGAAGTGCTCTTACGGTCCTCCACATTACCTGCCCAATCAACATCAATGTATCCAAGTAGTCTCACATCTCTGGCAGTGTATCTTAACCCATAAGTAATTGTGCCACGAAGATATCTCAACAGATTCTTGGCACCAATCCAATGTATGTGGTGAGGTTCAACCATATGTTGACTTAACGTGTTGACTGCGAAGCATATATCTGGACGGGACTTCACTAAGAACATGAATGCTCTGACGAGTTTCCAATACTCGGTGGCATTTTGCAAAATAGGTCCAGCAGCACTACCGCTTAACTTCTTGAAGTCAAGCTCCATCGAGGTAGTTGCAGGTTTGTAGTCTACCATACCAAATCTTTCCAGAATCTTCACCACATATTTTCCTTGAGATAGGAAAGTTTCCCCTTGGCTTTTTCCACACTTCAAGTCCTAGGTCCTTTATTTCAAATTTAGAAGCCAACTCCCTCTTACATTTGTGAATGAGAGGGTCTGCACCTGTTAGAAAGAGGTCATCCACATACAGCACCAGTATGAGAGGTTTTCCATCTTCAACCTTAAGGTAAAGGTTAGGATCGGCTTCACTCCTAGTGAATCCCAGCTCATCAAGTAGCTATTGATCCTCTCATACCATGCTCGAGATGCTTGCTTCAGCCCATACAGAGCCTTCTTCAACCTGCATACATGAGATTTTCGATCATAAATCTCAAATCCTTTGGGTTTCTCCATGCAGACCTCTTCTTTGATCGAACCATGCAAGAACACGGTCTTGACATCCATCTGATGTAGGTTCCAACCTTGTGAAGCCACAAGGGCTATGATCGAGCGGATGGTCGTATATCTGGCAACAGGTGGAAATATCTCATCATAGTCTATACCTTCCTTTTGGGAGAAACCATGAGCAACAAAACGAGCCTTATACTTTTCTATACTTCCATCTGCTGCATGATTTATGTTGTAAAGCCACTTAGAAGTGACAATTGTCTTGTCCTGGTGTCTGGGAACTACTTCCCAGACATCATTCTTCATAATAAACTCATATTCCTCGGTCATAGCATCCTTCCATACTTGATGCTTGACGACATCTGAGAATGATGAAGGCTCATTTTGTATGATCGTGCTCATGATGGTCAGGTATCCCTGATACCTGTTAGGTTTCTTACTTTGATGGAGGGTTCCTCGGGGTGCAGCATGTCCTTCGGCATCATCAAGTAGCCCCCTAAGCCATGAAGGCCTCTTCTTAGAAGAGGAAGGCTCAGGTGGATAAATAGGATCCATGGGTTCCTCCACATCAGGCATTGTTACATCATCTACCCATAGAAACTTCAGAAGTCTTTGATCATGGAGCATGGCACAGACAACTTCCACAATATTACGGTTCTTCCTTTCCGCCACACCATTCTGCTCAGGAGTATGTGGTGTAGTAGTCTCCCTCTTAATGCTAGCCTCAGATATGCCTGAGGGAACCAACTCTAATATATCGGAGGTCTTGCTTTGGCTTGAGGGGAATGGTCCCCTTTTGAGCTTTCCTTCGGCACATCCCGGACATACACCTTCTTTCTCTACTTGGAATTCGGGCATCCCTGTCACCATTTGTCTTACATCGGGTAGAGCTTTATAATGAAGGTGGGCAAAACTCCAATGCCAAAGTTAGGACTGAAGAGATGTGTCATAAGACATGACACCTAGCGGACTTCCACCAACCTGATATAATGAATCAACACGAAACCCAAGAGTAAAGGCATCTTTAACATTATTTTTCCATATACGTACCTTGCCATTGCTGAAGGTTACCTTGTAGCCTTTGTCTTCCATTACCGAGATGGACATCAGGTTCTTTTTGAGGTCAGGTACATATAATACATCCTGTAAGTGGATCGTATTACCTTGATTCAATTTGAGAGAGACACTGACTACACCTTTCACGGGATATTTCATATTATCTCCAAGGATAATTTCTAGTTTAGTTTCTTTCTCTATCAAATTATGGAGAACTTCTTTGTAACCAGTGAAGTGCCTTGAGGCACCACTATCAATGAGCCAAATTCCCATTGAGTCCGAAGGAGCAAAGGTAGATAGAGCAGCTGGTAGATAATATTCATCTTGCTTATTTTCAACAATGTTGGATTCATACCTAGAATTTCTAGCCTTGAATGGTTGTCCTCTTCCTTGATTTCCAGCATTCCTTTTACCTTTGCTATTGAATTTTCCATTCCTTTCGTTTCTATGAGAGGGATTTTGATCATCGTCCTGGTGTGAGTCCTTTCTATCAGGGCACTCCCTTGCATAGTGACCTGCTTTATCGCAAATGTAACATCGTCCTTTTCTTCCTCCCTTAGGTCCAGCCTTTCTTTTTTATTTAGTCCCAAAATTATTTCTTTTCTTAGCATGAGAAGAAAAGGTAGTAGGAGGACCTTTAGGCATGGGCATTTCTTGCTCTTCTACCCTTGTTTCTTCTTGAATGCATCTAGCCATTAATTCCTCGAAACTAGGAATTACATTATTTTCAGAAGAGTAGTCTTGAACATGTACCATTCGGATGGTCCTCCAAGAGTCATGAGTGCCATTTCCCTGTCAGTAATAGTCTCCCCAATAGATAGGAGATCCTTTCTGATTTCGGTGATCCTTAAGAAGTATGCTTGCATACTCTCATCTGTACCCTTCTTAATTTCCTTTAGCTTATTTCTAGGAAACAAAACTTGATTTGCATCACTAACTTTAAATAAACTCACCAGTCTATCGTAGATTTCCTTGGAGGTGTTCAGTCCCGGATGATCTTCTTTGCTTTGTCTCCTCCGGCTTTCCATTTGTTCCTGGCAGCAGCGGATGCATTTGATAGAGGCTCAACAATATTGCCTCTCATATGGTCCAACACTCCTTGATCTTCTAGGGTTAGATCGATAGAAATATTCCATCCGTGAAAGTCAGCTTTCTCACAGAGCTTGTCCTTGGCAGGAAAGAGCGATGAGGACCCCATAGTTCTTTTAGGATAGCCTTGCCAATCTTCTCTTCGATGATTGCTCTTGCTCTTGCTCGGGCTTTGTCTTCACCTCAGCTCTGATACCATGTTAAGTTATGGTATGGTCTATGCTTAGAGCAATTTACTTTTCTTTCTTATTATAATTCATAGATTAGCAATCACATGTGCATAAGTAAAGTGCAGATAGAACATTAAACGATCAATAGAAAACAAGCCAAGACAAGAGACACAAGATGTGGCAGCTAGCCAGGGACAAACCCCACAATGTGTGGGGAAACCCTTTGATCAAATCTTCTTTTATCTTCAATAATTCAGTAGAGAGAAATAGTACAATAAATCTGATTTATATCAGCAGCAGCAAACCCAAGATCAGCAACAACAACATTAGCGGCTTCATCATCAAAACTAGGGTAGTCGATATCTCGCAAATCAACCATCGGATCGGCTTGATTCCACCACCAAAAAATGCAGCCTTCAGAGGAGGTCCAAATGGACCTACAGTGAAGTTTAGAAGAGGAGGTTTGATGGTCAACGTTGGTCAAAGTTTGGATCTGCAGTTTCAGCTTCAGGTTCAATAGCTTCTATAATATTCCTAATTAGCCATGGCTAATTGGAATATTCGATTTTGCTTATTTTTGCCTTCTATAGTTATTTATGAGTAAAAAGGTGAGGGGAATGGGACATGACTCACTTTTAGAATAAAAGTCACTTCTTAGTAGCACAATGTTGTGACTTAAAGGGGAGCCAATGGGGCCAAAGAGGGACACAGAGATGGAGCCCACGCAGACACTTGGAGGGACTGCGCAGAAGGGAAGAAACATGTGGCAAGAGAGGAATCACATTGGAGAAGGAGGGCCTTGGGATTGAGAGAGGCAAAGGCTATAAAGGAGAGAGGAGCTTCCTCATTTTGGCTTTCGATTATGTGCATTTGAGCTAGTCACTTCGACTTAGAGCATGCTGGCTGTTTAGCTAGTCTACAGCACTGTTTAATGCATTGAGTGTCTTCGTTCGGAGATCTCACCCTTAGTCTCGGGGGACTTCGAGTGTCGATTATGTGCATTTGAGCTAGTCACTTCGACTTAGAGCATGCTGGCTGTTTAGCTAGTCTATAGCACTGTTTAATGCATTGAGTGTCTCCGTTCGGAGATCTCACCCTTAGTCTCGGGGGACTTCGAGTGCCTGCTCGGGCAAGGTATTTCCATTAGAATTTTTACAGTAGTTTCATCAGCATTTTTGGCAGGAGGATTGAGCATCTTGGAGGACTGCACAACACTGAGAGGGATGACACAGTTCTTTCTGGCAGGAGTTCTGGATTGAGGGGTTGCAGTAGGATTTATGATGGGAGATTGAGCAGGGAATCAGCCCTTGCATATTGGATGGTTTTGGCAGAGGTTTCAGGCAGATTACTGTTCAGTGGCAGCGCAGAGCATTGAGGGACTACGCGGAACCCCAAGGGGATGATTTTTGGGGGTTGGCCATTTCAGAAAAGCTTTCTGGGTTTATCTGGGTTTCTTGAGTAGAGTCTGATTCCATAGTTTCAGCCTTTTCTGAGGAGGGAAACAGCTCCAAATCCTCATTTGATTTCCAGCAGCAGCGACAGCATGGCAGTTCTCCAACAGTTGGGACGCAGATTAGAGAGAGGCCATTCCTTTGCTATTTTGAGTGTATTTCTTCACTTGCCTTGTGCAAGTCGAGGTGCCATATTTCTGATCACCTCCTGTACTCATTCTATTGCTCAATATAATAAAATGGCTTAGTATTTCTCTCTCCATTTCTTGAGTATCTGCTTAAATCTCACGTTTATATTATTATTTATTGCACCACTGTTATTTTTGTCATTTTGAGCTTCCCGGTTATTATTTGATTTGTACATTTTTGGTTGGAGTTACTGGGGTTTTAGAGAATATCCCTGAAACAGGATATTATAGTGGTATCAAAGCATAGATCTGGCTCAGCCTGTGGAGCTAGCAATCTATGACACCAGGGGAAAGCCCTACATTTGTTACAGAGGTAGGAGATACCGAGACACTGGGCGTAGGTTGGAGAACACCTACGGAGGGGGAGATTGTGTTCCGGTGGTGGACACAGAACAGGAGGATCCTGTGGTGGACACAGAACAGAAGGAACCTATGGTGGACGCAGAGCAGGGAGATCTGATGGCAGATGAGGACAGGAAGAGATTTGTGGATATGCTCCTCAAATCGGTGCAGGATTTGTCGAGGTAGATTGAGGTGATGGGGCAAAGATTCACGACAATAGAGGCTAGACAGCATGAGAGCCCATGGGTTTTCCAGGTTGGTGAGGGATTGGGTGCATCCCACCATTTGCTAGAGTAGCGTGATACTACTCAGCAGGTGGCGTGGGCATGGCTCTACCATGCCCACTTTTTTAGGAGCAGACATGGGGGCCGGAGCCCAGCAGGAGGCAGAGCCCAGTCATATGGGCAATTATTTTGCAGAGTAGCAGGCCTATGGGCAAGAGTTCAGGGAGGTTGTCTCATTCAGCAATTTTGTTCAGCTCTAGTGGGATAGTAGACCTTGCAACCATCACAAAGGGTACCGGCATTACCATGATGGTGGAGATGCTGGACATTTATTTCTAGCCGAACTAGATGTCGGAGATAGAGGCCATCAAGGTGGCAACATTGCATTTGGATGGTGAGGCTCAGGATTGGTGGTTTCATGGGATGGTTACACTCAGACATTCCATAGTGACGACATATGGCGAGTTCACCAGGAGATTGATGGAGCGATTTGATTGGAGGGATCCAGAGCAACATTTTGTTGAGCTAACAAGGCTCAAACAGACAGGGAGCCTAGAGACCTACATTGCAAATTTCTTGAGGGTCTCAGTGATGGTGCCAGATCTATCCACGTCACGGAGGATCTATATGTATGTTGAGGGGTTAGCAGAGCCACTTCGGGGTTTAGTCTGATCCACTAGGCCAGCCACACTCCAGGATGCTATTAGCAGGACCCGAGACTTACAGGATGTCTTACCTAGGACCCGGACACCTTACCCCCAGAGACAGACTTTCCAGTCTAAGGGGAAGGATGTGAGGATTCCACCTCCAAAGGGGAATCCAGGACGAGCACAGATTGATGATGATGCCAAGAGGGAGCTGAAGAAGAAGCAGTTGTGCTTCACCTGTCAGGAGTTGTGGGCACCAGGACATAGATGTGCTTCTAGCAAAGCACATTTTATTGAGGTCTTCTCCGAGAGCAGTGGGGAAGAGGATGATGAGGATGATGTGGAGGCCGGAGATAGTCATGTCGTGCAGGGACATTTGCCACCTCCACCGCCAGCAGCAGGTGGTGCATCTTTTGCACCTACTGGAGGGGCCCTTGCAGCATTGCGAGGAGTTCCCAAGCATCCGACGCTATGCGTATAGGGGACAGTACGTGGCCAGCGAGTATCAGTTTTGGTTGACAGTGGGGCAACCCACAACTTCATCGATGCACAAATGGTTGAGCGGGGAGGTATATAGACAGAGAGCTTCGATGGGTTTTCAGTCTTGGTCCCAGGAGATCAGGCCATGATGTGTATTCGTTATGTTCCAGAGCTGTCAGTGACAATGGGCACCTACACATTGACTGACCACTTTTTCGTGGTCGATATTGCAGACACCAATGTGATACTAGGTGTTCAGTGGCTTATCACTCTAGGGAAGGTCACGACAGATTGGAAGACCCTAGGGATGGAGTGGGATGATGAGAGGACAAGGAAGCATGAGAATATATGGGGATAGCACTCATATCTACCTCAGACTATTTCGGCTCATCGGATGGAGGTAGTCTTCCGAAAAGGAGACATAGAGTGGGCAATGGAGCTATGTGTATCAGAGGCAGGGACTACAGGGCAGATGGTACATCCAGAGATACAGTCCATCCTTGACCGGTATGCCATAGTGTTTGGGGAGATTCCGCCAAGACAGCCACTGGCCCGGGGGTTTAAGCACACCATTGAGCTTAAGCACGGCATACAAGCAGTGATTACCACCCCCTATAGGCACCCCAAGGCCTATCGAGATGAGATTGAGTGGGCTATCCAGGAGTTGCTGGCTCTTGGGCACATTCGGCCGAGCACGAGTCCTTTCACTTCTTCTGTGGTGTTGGTGAAGAAGAAGGATGACACATTGAGAATGTGCATTGACTACAGGGCCATGAACAAGAAGACACTGAAGAACAGGCACCCCATACCCAGGATCGACGAGTTGATGGATGAGTTGAGAGGAGCACGATTCTTCTCAAAGATTGATTTGAGATCAGGGTACCATCAGATTTGCGTGAGGGAGCAGGACATTCCCAAGACCGCCTTAAGGTGTCACTATGGGCACTTCGAATTCTTGGTGATGCCCTTTGGGCTAACCAACGCCCCCGCCACATTTCAGTCCTGCATGAATCACATCTTCCGTAGTCACTTGAGACAACACACATATCCACCTCAGACTGTGTCGGCTCATCGGATGGAGGCAGTCTTCCGGAAGGGAGACATAGAGTAAGCAATGGAGCTGCGTGCATTAGAGGCAGGGACTATAGGGCAGACGGTACATCCAGAGATACAGTCCATCCTTGATCGGTATGCCATAGTGTTTGGGGAGATTCCACCAGGACAACCACCTGATCGGGGGTTTGAGCACACCATCGAGCTTGAGCAGGGCATATAGGCAGTGATCACTACCCCCTATAGGCAACCCAAGGCCTATCGGGATGAGATTGAGTGGGCTATCCAGGAGTTGCTGGCTCTTGGGCACATTCGACCGAGCACGAGTCCTTTCACTTCTTCTGTAGTGTTGGTGAAGAAGAAGGACGGTACATTGAGGATGTGCATTGACAATAGGGCCCTGAACAAGAAGACCCTGAAGAAATGGTACCCCATACTTAGGATCGATGAGCTGATGGACGAGTTGAGGGGAGCACGATTCTTCTTAAAGATTTATTTGAGATCTAGGTACCATTAGATTCGCGTGAAGGAGCAGGACATTCGCAAGACCGCCTTCAAGTGTCACTATGGGCACTTTGAGTTCTTGGTGATGCCTTTTGGGCTAACCAACGCCCCCGCTACATTTCAGTCCTGCATGAATCACATCTTCCGTAGTCACTCGAGGAAGTTTGTGTTGGTATTCTTTGATGACATTCTCATTTATAGCAGGACGTGGGAGGAGCATCTCCAGCACATTGAGACAGTGTTGCGTATCTTGCAGGAGCAGCAGTTCTATGCCAAACTCTCGAAGTGTGAGTTTGGGTTGATGGAGATGTTGTATTTGGGGCACATCATAGGGGTGGACGGAGTGAGAGTCCACGAGGAGAAGATCAGGGCCATTAGAGAGTGGCCGGAGCCGAGGAACGTGATAGAACTCTGAGGATTCATTGGCATTTGTACTTACTACCGGAAGTTCGTCAAGAGTTTCTCACAGCTTGCTGCACCCCTGACAGATTTGATGAGGAAGGGGGCTTTCAGTTGGTTGGATACAACGTAGTGAGCCTTTGACAGGCTCTAGGAGGTTATGAGCAGCTGCCCAGTGCTTGCATTGCTAGATTTCACGCAACCATTTGTTTTGCAGCGTGACGCGTTGGGAGAGGGGATTGACGCAGTATTGATGTAGGGAGGTCACCCTATAGCCTATGAGAGTTGGAAGCTCCTTCCGCACGAGAGGTTGTATTCTATATATGACAAGGAGATGTTGGCCATCAGGCATGCATTGGCCAAGTTCCGACAGTATTTAGTGGGTAACAGATTTAGGGTGAGGACTGATCACAACAGCCTTAGATTCTTTTTGGAGAAGAAGCAGCTACAAGAGAGGCAGCAGAAGTGGATCAGCAAGATCCAAGCATATGACTTTGACATTGAGTATGTCAAGGGTAAGAACAATGTGGTAGCAGATGCTCTTTCACGTAGACCAGCCACGTTGTCTCTTATGAGCTTGGACACAGATTGTCGAGCTCGACTCTTAGTAGAGTACTCCAGGGACACGTTTGCATGTGAGGTTTTGGATGGGTAGGTGGCAGATGACAGGTACAAGGTGGTCGATGAGATCATCTGCTACAAGGATCAGATCTCTTTCACTGAGGGATCTCAGCACAAGGAGAAGGTACTCTAGGCATCACATGATTCACCATTGGCCGGCCATCAGGGGTTTACCAAAACCTACAGGGCCATCAGAGAGAGGTTCTCATGGAAGGGCCTCAAGGAGGATGTACTCCAACATATCCGGGAGTGCGATGTTTGCCAGAGGAACAAGGGGGAGATGAGCCATCCCGCGGGTTTATTGCAGCCTCTTCCCATTCCGAAGGAGAAATGGGAGAGTATTTTGATGGATTTCATCACAGGGTTACCCATGGTATAGGGCAAGGATTGTATCTTTGTCGTCGTTGACCGACTGACGAAGTACACACATTTCTTTGCCATATCCACACACTACACAACAGCACAGGTGGCTGAGCTATTCTTCAGAGAGGTCTTCAGGTTACATGGTCTCCCTAAGATCATCATCAGTGACAGGGAAAACCGTTTCATGGGCGGGTTTTGGCAGGAGCTTTTTCGGCTAGTGGGGACGGAGTTGACACCGAGCACCAGTTATCACCTACAGACAGACGAACAGACAGAGATAGTTAACAAGTGGCTGGAGGGCTACTTGCGTAACTATGTCAGTGGGCAGTAGAGAGCATGGCTGAAGTGGCTGCATCTAGGGGAGTACTGCTACAACACTACACATCACATGTCCATTGGTATGTCACCATTCTACGCTTTGTATGGGTATCATCCTTTATCTTTTGTTGACATGATGTTTGGTGATAGCAAGGCTCCGAGAGCCAAGATTTGGATCCAAGAGAGTCAGGATATCCTCCGAGCTCTCAAGGATAACATGGCTACAACGCAGAACCAGAAGAAGCTATATGCTGATAGGGGTCGGGTGGAGAGACAGTTTGAGGTAGGGGACATGGTCTACCTATGATTACAGCCATACCGACAGTTGTCACTGAAGCAGAAGGGGGCTGAGAAGCTCAAGCCCCACTTTAATGGGCCTTACAGGGTGATACGCAGGATTGGACAGGTTGCATATGAGTTGGAGCTGCCCCAAGGCAGCAAGATTCATAACGTTTTTCATGTATCATGCCTGAAGAAGGCATTGGGGCAGCAGGTGACAGTGCCAGATGAGCTACCACCCATGGATGATAAGGGGCATTTGGTGTTGCAGCCAGAGGCTATTATTGATACTAGGGAGATGCAGCTTCAGAGCAAGACGGTCTGAGAATTCTTGGTGAGGTGGAAGAATTTGCCAAATGAGGATGCCACTTGGGAGAGTGAGAAAATCTTGCAGCATCCATCACTTCAGTTGCTTGAGGACAAGCAACATTTTTCCGGGGGAGACTGTAATATTCCTAATTAGCCACGGCTAATTGAAATATTCGATTTTGCTTATTTTTGCCTTCTATAGTTATTTATGAATAAAAAGGTGAGGGAAAGGGGACATAACTCACTTTTAGAATAAAAGTCACTTCCTAGTAGCACAACTTGTGACTTAAAGGGGAGCCAAGGGGGCCAAAGAGGGACGCAGAGATGGAGCCCACGCAGACACTTAGAGGGACTGCGCAAAAGGGAAGAAACACGTGGCAAGAGAGGAATCACGCTGGAGAAGGTGGGCCTTGAGATTGAGAGAGGAAAAGGCTATAAAGGAGAGAGGAGTTTCCTCATTTTGGCATTCGATTATGTGCATTTGAGCTAGTAACTTTGACTTAGAGCACGCTGGCTGTTTAGCTAGTCGACAGCACTGTTTAGTGCATTGAGTGTCTCCGTTCGGAGATCTCACCCTTAGCCCCGGGAGACTTCGAGTGCCTGCTCGGGCAAGGTATTTCCATTAGCATTTTTGCAATAGTTTCATCAGCATTTTTGGTAGGAGGATTGAGCATCTTGGAGGACTGCGCAGCACTGAGAGGGATGACGCAGTTCTTTCTGGCAGGAGTTCTGGATTGAGGGGCTGCAGTAGGATTTGTGCTGGGAGATTGAGCAGGGAATCAGCCCTTGCATATTGGAGGGTTTTGGCAGAGGTTTCAAGCAGATTAATGGAGAGCTTCATTCAGTGGCAGCGCAGAGCATTGAGGGACTGCGCAGAATCCCAAGGGGGTGATTTTCTGGGGTCGGCCATTTCAGAAAAGCTTTCTGGGTTTTTCTGGGTTTCTTGAGTAGAGTCCTATTCCAGAGTTTCAGCCTTTTCTGCAGAGGGGAACAGCTCCAAATCCTCATTTTATTTCCAGTAGCAACAACAGCATGGCAGTTCTCCAGCAGCTGGGACGCAGATTAGAGAGAGGCCATTGCTTTGCTATTCTGAGTGTATTTCTTCACTTGCCTTGTGCAAGTCGAGGTGCCATCTTTCTAATCACCTCCTGTACTCATTCTATTGGTCAGTATAATAAAATAGCTTAGCATCTCTCTGCATTTCTTGAGTATCTGCGTATATTTCACATTTATATTATTATATATTGCACCATTGTTATTTTTATCATTTTGAGCTTCCCAGTTATTATTTGATTTGTACATATTTGGCTGGAGTTACTGCAGTTTTAGAGAATATTCCTGAAACGGGATATTACAGCTTCCTTCCACTTGTGTGAGAGAGAGTCTATTTTCTGCGCAGGAGAGAGAGAGAGATGTGATGAGATGAGTGAGTGCAAATGAGGAAAATTCCTCCTGTATTTATACACAACTGTTGATGTTTGAATAGATGCAACTGTTGGGCTTCTGAGCCTACATGAGTTGTAGGTCGGCTTGATAATAATGCCATAATCAAAATAAATTCATATCTCCATAAATACTTATCAGAATCGGATGATCTTTAGATCAATCCTACACCTCTTGACGAGAGGAATCTAATAAAAATATTATCAGCCACGAATAAGATGACCCAAATGAAGTTTGGTCCTAGTTGCCAATTTTAAGAGTTGCGGTAACTGTTTCGGGAGTGACTGCTTCTTATTGTCGCGATATCTTACTTCCAAGAAACAAACTCACAAACACCTCAATGCTAGTGTTGTCTATTGCTCCCTTCAAATGATGATAGATTGAACTTTATATCCTTTCACAGATCTATTCTTCAAATTGCGTTCTGTACTTCTTCCATTGATTAATTTATCATAGGCCTAAGCCTTTCAAAGATTAACCCAATCAACAGAATTGCTTCGTCCTTCGGCTTCCTCCTGTCTTGCTGGACCTTTGGCTTCCTTTTGTCCTATTGGAACTTGTCTTCCTTCTGTCCTGCTGGACCTTCGGCTTTCATCTGTCCTGCTGGACCTTCGACTTCCTTCTGTCCTGTTGGACCTATGACTTGTTTCTTCTCACTCGATCTTTGGCTTCTTTTGCACCTTCATCGTCTGCTAGACCTTTGGCTTCTCGACCTTTCGACTTCTCGGTCTTCGGCTTCCTCTGTCTCTTCAAGTTGACAAGTTGTGAACTTCTTTATGCTCCGTTTTATGCCCGAGATAGATGCTCAGAACTGAAGCATTTTAACTTGTTTTTATACGAGTTTCACCAATGACCAAAGGACACGTCTATTTGGAAGGAGAGGCCGACTTATGGATATTCATCCAATTACTCATAAACTTGTTTTATTTACGGAGGATTTCATATTATAATAGATGTCTGGCAATCCCACATGCCACGTCATTGCTTAAATCACAATCACAACTTCATAAAACTCCTAGAATTGCAACCCTTTGGCTTCACGATATAATGTTGCTGATGCCCCTATTTCCAAATGAGCGGATGCGATGTGATATTAAACAATTGTTAATAAATCCGACAGGTCCACAATTCTATCGCAATCAGTGGTTTTCCATTGTTACATCTCTTCAAGACTTGCGATATGCGACGGATGCGATATTTCTTTAGGACGTATTATAATGGTGCAGCGGGTCTACATACTATCACAGTCGGGGTTTTGACGTGATAAGGCTTTAAAGCTTGCAATGCATTGGATGCGATATTTCAATAGCGTTGTTACCATAAAATGATCGGGTCTGTAGTACATATTGCAATCGGCGGATTTCAATGTGGAAAGGCTTTAGAGAGGCTTGTGATATGGCGGATGCGATGTCATATTAAGGGCTATTACTATAACCTGTTCGAGTCCGCATGTATCATCGCAATCGCAGTTTTAGTGTGACATTCCTTTAAAACTTGCAATGTGAAGGTTCCGATACACACGGATGCGATATTACAATAGGGCAGTTTATAATGGAGCTATCGAGATAGCACCTTAGATTCGCAATCGGGGTTTTAATGTGGCAATAGCTTTAAAAGGACTTGCGATGTGGCAGATGTGATGTTGTATTATGGTGTATTGTAATGGAACCATCGGGTCCACAATGCTCCTTCGATATCACTGTTTTCTTTGTTCTGTCGATGACATTTACCCTTAGGCATATGCGATAACCTGCTTCCTTGATGGCTTCTGATGAGCTCTTCCTCTTATTCTTTGGCTTCATGGCTTCCCCTCTTTACTCTTTCTCTTCTGATGGCTTCCGATATCTTTCCTCCTTAGTTCCACTATTTCTATTATGTCTGTATTCAATCCTTGGGTCCTCCAGGAGCAGTGTTATGATCAATGGGCGTCAATGGCCAACCACATGTATTAAAAAATTTTCCATCACAAACACTGCTATATTGACCTCAATGACAACCTAGATTAACAGGGATTCTGTAATATTCCTAATTAGCCATGGCTAATTGGAATATTCGATTTTGCCCAATTTTTGCCTTCTATAGGTATTTATAAATAAAAAGGTGAGGACGGGGGACATAACTCATTTAAGAATAAAAAGTCACTTCCTAGTAGCACAACATTGTGACTTAAGGAGGAGCCAAGGGGGCCAAAGGGGGATGCAAAAATGGGGCCCACACAGACACATGGAGGGACTATGCAGTAGGGAATAACACATGGCAAGAGGGGAATCACACAGGAGGAGGTGAGCCTAGGGATTGTAAGAGGCAGAGGCTATAAAATAAAGAGGAGCCCCCTCATTTTGGATCATTCAATTATGTGCATTTTGAGCTAGTAATTTCGACTTCAGAGCACGCTGGCTGTTTAGCTAGTCTGCAGCACTGTTTAGTGCATTGAGCGTCTCCGTTCGGAGATCTCGCCCTTAGCCCCAAGGGACTTCGAGTGCCTACTCAGGCAAGGTATTTCCATCGGTATTTCAGCAGTAGTTTTATCAGCATTTTAGCAGCAGTTTCATCAGCGTTTTGGACGACTGTGCAACACTTGGAGAGGGACGCAGTTCTTTTTGGTTGTAGTGCTGGATTGGGGTTTTGTAGGTGGATTTATGTTGGGTGATTGAGCAAGGGTCCAACTCTTGTCTCATTAGAGGATTTTTGGCAGGGTTTCAGGCAGTGTTTCAGGCAAGGTTTAGAAGGTTTTTCTTCAGTGGCAGCGCAGGGCATTGAGGAACTGCGCAGAACCCTAAGAGGGTGTTTTTTGGGGGTCGGCCATTCTAAGAAATCTTTCTGGGTTTTTCTGGGTTTCTTGAGTAGAGTCTGAATACAGAGTTTTAGCTTTTTCTGAGGAGGGGAGAAGCCCCAAATCATCATTTGTTTCATAGAAGCACAACAACAACATCCACACAGAGAAGCCATTCTTGTCATTCTGAGAGTATTTCTTCACTTGCCTTGTGCAAGTCTGAGAGACACTGAACATAGGTTGGAGAATACCTACGGGAAGGGAGACTGTGTTCCTGTGGCAAACCCAGAACAGGAGGAACCTGTGGTAGACGTAGAACAGAGAGAGCCAGTAGTGGACGCAGAGCTGATGGCAGATGAGGACGGGAAGAGATTTGCGGATATGCTCCTCAAATCAGTGCAGGATCTGTCAAGGCAGATTGAGGTGATGGGGCAAAGATTCATGGCAGTAGAAGCCAGACAGCGTGAGAGCCCACGAATTTTCTAGATTGGTGAGGGTTCAGGTGCATCCCATCACTTGCCGAGCAGCGTGATACTGCACAACAGGTGGCCTCACATGCCCCTACACGCTCTACCATGCCCACTTTCTTAGGAGTAGACACGGGGGCCGTACCGCAGCACGAGGCAGAGCCGTCCATATGGGCGATTATTTTGTAGAGTACCAGGCCTATGGGTAGGAGTTCAGGGAAGCCCTCTCATTCAGAGATTTTGTTTAGCTCCAGCGCGATAGCAGACCCTGCGACCATCACAGAGGGTATCGGTAATACCATGATGGCGACACCCATCGTGCAACGAGTAGATTCCACTTGCCTACGTTTGATGGCTCATCAAACAGTTCGGCAAAGTCTTGGGTGGAGAAGCTGGACATTTATTTCTAGCTTAACCAGATGTCAGAGGCAGAGGCCATCAAGGTGGAAACATTGCATTTGGATGGCGAGGCCCAAGATTGGTGGTTTCATGGGATGGTTACGCTGGGGCATTCCACAGTGACGACATATGCTGAGTTTACCAGGAGACTGATGGAGCGATTTGATCGAAGGGATCCAGAGCAGCATTTCATTGAGCTGACGAGGCTCAAACAGACAGGGAGCCCAGAGACCTACATTACAGATTTCTTTAGGGTCTCCATGATGGTGTTAGACCTATCCACGACACGGAGGGTCTATATGTATGTTGAGGGGTTAGCAGAGCCACTTCGGGGTTTAGTTCGATCCACTAAACTAGCCACACTCCAGGACGCTATCAGCAGGACCCTGGACTTATAGGATGTCTTACCCAGGACCCGGACACCTTACCCCCAGAGACAGACCTTTCAGTTTAAGGGGAAGGATGTAAGGATTCCTCCTCCAAAGGGGAATCCAGGACGAGTACAACTTGATAACGATGCCAGGAGGGAGCTGAAGAAGAAGCGGTTGTGCTTCACCTGTCAGGAGCCATGGGCACCAGGACATAGATGTGCCGGTAAAAAAGCACATTTTATTGAGGTCTTCTCCGAGAGCAGTGGAGAAGAGGATGACGAGGAGGATGTGGAGGCATGAGATAGCCATGCCATACAGGGACCTTTGCCACCTCCACCGCCAGCAGCAGGTGGTGCATCTTTTGCACCCACCGGAGGGGGCCTTGCAGCATTGTGAGGAGTTCCCAAGTATCTGACGCTACGTGTACGAGGGACAATATATGCCCAACGTGTATCAGTTTTGGTTGATAGTGGGGCAACCCACAACTTCATCGACGCACAGATGGTTGAGCGGAAAGGTATTCAGACAAAGAGCTTCGATGGGTTTTCAGTATTGGTCCCAGGAGATCAGACCATGCCGTGTGCTCGTTATGTTCCAGAGCTTTCAGTGACGATGGGCACCTACACATTGACTGACCACTTTTTTGTGGTCGATATCCCGGACACCAACATGATACTGGGCGTTCAGTGGCTTATCACTCTAGGGAAGGTCACGACGGATTGGAAGACCCTAGAGATGGAGTGGGATGATGAGAAGACAGGGAGGCATGGGAAGATACAGAGACAACACACATATCCGCCTCAGAGTATGTCGACTCATCAGATGGAGGCAGTCTTCCAGAAGGGAGACATAAAGTGGGCAGTGGAGTTGCATGCATCAGAGGCAGGGACTACAAGGCAGACGGTACATCCAGAGATATAGTCCATCCTTGATCGGTGTGCCTTAGTGTTTGGAGAGATTCCACCAGGACAGCCACCGGATCGGGGGTTTGAACACACTATCGAGCTTGAGCAGGGCATCCAGGCAGTGATCACCACCTCCTATAGGCACCCCAAGGCCTATCGGGACGAGATTGAGCGGGCTATCCAAGAGTTGCTGGCTCTTGGGCACATTCGACCGAGCACGAGTCCTTTTGCTTCTTCTGTGGTGTTGGTAAAGAAGGACGGTACATTAAGGATGTGCATTGACTACAGGGCCCTGAACAAGAAGACCCTGAAGAATAGGTACCCCATACCTAGGATCGATGAGTTGATGGACGAGTTAAGGGGAGCATGATTCTTGTCAAAGATTGATTTGAGATCTGGGTACCATCAGATTCGCGTGAGGGAACAGGACATTCCCAAGATCGCCTTCAGGAGTCACTATGGGCACTTTGAGTTCTTGGTGATGCCTTTTGGGCTAACCAACACCCCCGATACATTTCAGTCCTGCATGAATCACATCTTCCGTAGTCACCTGAGGAAGTTTGTGTTGGTATTCTTTGATGACATTCTCATTTACAACAGGACTTGGGAGGAGCATCTCCGATACATTGAGACGGTATTGCATATCTTACAGGAGTAGCAGTTCTATGCCAAACTCTCCAAGTGTGAGTTTGGGTTGACGGAGATGTTGTATCTGGGACACATAATAGGAGTGGATGGAGTGAGAGTCCACGGGGAGAATATCAAGGCCATCAGAGAATGGCCGGAGCTGAGAAATGTGACTGAACTTCATGGATTCATTGGCATTTGTACTTACTACCGGAAGTTCGTCAAAGGTTTCTCACAGCTTACTGCACCCCTGACAGATTTGACGAGGAATGGGGCTTTCAGTTGGTCAGATACAGCGCAACGAGACTTTGACAAGCTCAAGGAGGTTATAAGCAGCTACCCAGTGCTTGCGTTGCCAGATTTTACGTAGCCTTTTGTTTTGGAGTGTGATGTGTCGAGAGAAGCGATCGACGCAGTGTTGATGCAGGGAGGTCACCCTATAGCCTTTGAGAGCCGAAAGCTCCTTCCGAACGAGAGGTTGTATTCTATATACGACAAGGAGATGATGGCCATCATGCATGCATTGGCTAATTACCAGCAGGATCTGGTGGGTAACAGGTTCAGGGTGAGGACTGATCACAACAGCCTCAAGTTCTTGTTGGAGCAAAAGCAGCTAGAGGAGAGGCAGCAGAAGTGGATTAGCAAGATCCAAGCATATGACTTTGACATTGAGTATGTCAAGGGTAAGAACAACATTATAGCAGATGCCCTTTCACGTAGACCAGCCACGTTGTCTCTTATGAGCTTGGATACAGACTGGAGGGCTCGACTCTTAGTAGAGTACTCTAAGGACAGGTTTGCATGTGAGGTTCTGGATGGGCAGGTGCTAGATGATAGGTACAGGGTGGTCGATGAGATCATCTATTACAGGGATCGGATCTTATTGACTGAGGGGTCTCAGTTCAAGAAGAAGATACTCCAGGCATCACATGATTCACCGTTGGCAGGACATCATGGGTTTACCAAAACCTACAGGGCCATTAGGGAGAGGTTCTCATGGAAGGGCCTCAAGGAGGACGTACTCCAGCACATCCAGGAGTGTGATGTTTGCCAGAGGAACAAGGGAGAGATGAGCCATCCCGCGGGATTATTGCAGTGTCTTCCCATTCCGAAGGGGAAATGGGAGAGTATTTTGATGGACTTCATCACAGGGTTGCCCATGGTATAGGGCAAGGATTGTATCTTTGTCGTCGTTGATCCATTGACGAAGTACGCACACTTTTTTGCCATACCCGCACACTATACAATAGCACAGGTGGCCGAGCTATTCCTCAGAGATCTTCAGGCTACATGGTCTTCCTAAGACCATCATCAGCGATAGGGACAGTCGTTTCATGGGCGGGTTCTGGCAGGAGCTTTTCCGGTTGGTGGGGACCGAGTTGGCACCGAGTACCAGTTATCACCCATAGACAAATGGGCAGATAGAGATAGTTAACAAGTGGCTAGAGGGCTACTTGCGTAACTATGTCAGTGGGCAGCAGCGAGCATGGTTGAGGTGGTTGCTTCTAGGGGAGTACTGCTACAATACTTCACATCACATGTCCATTGGTATGTCACCATTCTATGCTTTATATGGGTATCATCCTTTATCTTTTGTTGACATGATGTTTGGTGATAGCAAGGCTCCTAGAGCCAAGATATGGATCCAAGAGAGTCAGGATATTCTCCGAGCTCTCAAGGATAACATGGCTACAACACAGAACTAGCAGAAGCTATATGTCGACAGGGGTCGAGTGGAGAGACAGTTCGAGGTAGGGGACATGGTCTACCTATGGTTACAGCCATACCGACAGTCGTCACTAAAGCAGAAGGGGGCTGAGAAGCTTAAGCCCCGCTTTTATGGGTTGTACATGGTGATACGCAGGGTTGGATAGGTTGCATATGAGTTGGAGATGCCCCAAGGCAGCAAGATTCATAACGTTTTCCATGTATCATGCCTGAAAAAAACATTGGGGCAGCAGGTGACAATGACAGATGAGCTACCACCCATGGATGACGAGGGGCATTTGGTATTGCAGCCAGAGGCTATCATTGATACCAGGGAGAGGCAGCTGCAGAGCAGGACGGTCCGGGAATTCTTGGTGAGGTGGAAAAATTTGCCGAATGAGGATGCCACTTGGGAGAGTGAGAAGATCTTGTAGCATCCATCACTTTAGTTTCTTGAGGACAAGCAACATTTTGTCTGGGGAGACTGTAATATTCCTAATTAGCCATGGCTAATTGGAATATTCGATTTTGCCCAATTTTTTCCTTCTATAGGTATTTATAAATAAAAAGGTGAGGACAGGGGACATAACTCACTTTAAGAATAAAAGTCACTTCCTAGTAGTACAACGTTGTGACTTAAGGAGGAGCCAAGGGGGCCAAAGGGGGATGCAGAAATGGGGCCCACACATACACATGGAGGGACTGCGCAGGAGGGAAGAACACATGGCAAGAGGGGAATCACGCAGGAGGAGGTAAGCCTAGGGATTGTGAGAGGCAGAGGCTATAAAATAGAGAGGAGCCCCCTCATTTTGGATCATTCAGTTATGTGCGTTTTGAGGTAGTCGTTTCGACTTCTGAGCACACTGGTTGTTTAGCTAGTTTGCAGCACTGTTTAATGCATTGAGTGTCTCTGTTCGGAGATCTCGCCCTTAGCCCCGGGGGACTTTGAGTGCCTGCTCGGGCAAGGTATTTCCATCGGTATTTCAGCAGTAGTTTTATCAGCATTTCAGCAGTAGTTTCATCAGCGTTTTGGAGGACTGCGCAGCACTTGGAGAGGGACGCAGTTCATTTTGGTTGTAGTGCTGGATTGGGGTTTTGCATGTGGATTTATGTTGGATGATTGAGCAGGGGTCCAGCTCTTGTCTCACTGGAGAATTTTTGGCAGGGTTTCAGGCAGTGTTTCAAGTGGGGTTTAGAGGGGTTTTCTTCAGTGGCAGCGCAGGGCATTGAGGAACTGTGTAGAACCCCAAGAGGGTGTTTTTCGGGGATCGGCCATTCCAGGAAAGCTTTCTAGGTTTTTCTGGGTTTCTTGAGTAGAGCCTGAATCCAGAGTTTCAACTTTTTCCGAGGGGAGCAGCCCCAAATCATCATTTTTTTCCTAGCAGCAATAGTAGCATAACAACAACATCCATGCAGAGAAGCCATTCTTGTCATTCTGAGAGTATTTCTTCACTTGCCTTGTGCAAGTCGAGGTGCCATCTGTCTTATCACCTCTTGTACTCATTTATTGCTCAGTATAATAAAATGGCTTAGCATTTTCTCGCTGCATTTCTTGTGTATCTGCTTATAACTCCGGTTTACATTATTATATGCTGTTCCACTGTTATTTTATCACTTCTGGGTTATTATATCATTTGCACATATTTGGTTGGAGTTTTTGCTGGGGTTTGAGGAATATTTCGGGTTAGGAATATTACAGATTCCTGAAGATTCCACCATCAGAATGGCCTCAAATTTGGACGAGAGGGAGGGGACCCACCAGCGGAATAGCCTAGAGGAGATGGAAATTTTTCCTTGGCCCAATTGTCCGGAGATTGATGCCTTAGGTGACCTAATGAGGCTAGACTTGGGAAAAAGGGGAAAAATGGTAAAATGAAGGTTGAGATGATCACCCTTTTATGGAACCAGTGCCTAATTCACTTGGGGATATTGATTCAAGGATGGTAATGAGTAAGAACTTGGATTCTTGATTAAGGAGGCCCAAAAAGTCAACTTCATCCAATGTAGATAGTGAGAAAGGAAAGCGAGTTTCAAGCATTTATAATTTAAAACAAATGATTCAAGATTCTTGAGATAAATAATCTCCAAGACATTTCATTCATATAACATTGGCCCATACATTTAATAACTAAAACATAGCTCAATTCCACATTACAATAATGCAACAACTAGCCCTAATTTTAGCAGTATCCAACAACAAGAATAACAACGATAAAAAGCACTTACAACGCTATAGAGTATATCCAAACATAAATTCATTTACATAAAAAAGCTCCAAGATAAGAGAAATAAACCAAATCCATACATCAAAATTCATCCATCTCCAGCAAATATCCTCCAAGGAAAATGTGTGAAAATTCTATAATGTTTATTTGGGGTAGCATTGGATGTGCTCTAGCCACAAAAATTGGTGGAGAGGCTAAAGCGCATGAGATCTCCAATACCCATAAATGGTTTGGGCAGATTCTAAACAGTTTGGGAGATATTAAAATAATTAATATTTTTAATGGAGTCCCTAAGTCTAAACTTAGGGAAAATAAAATATTAATGTGAATTAATATAAAACTGTGTTGTAAGGGTCCAAAATTCATGGATCAAGCCAGAGTTAATCTTAGTCATTGATTAGCGACTTAATCTCGGCCATTGAATTGTCAATGAGAAAAGTAGAAGAGGAGGCTTGAGGGTCACGTGAAGAACACACCAAGTTGATCAAGAATTCGATTTTCTTGGGCAGGACTTGCTGAGTAAATTGAAGGAGTGATTAGAGTTGTAGCTGAGGAGTAGTGAATATAGAAGCAAAGAGGGTACCGAGAACATCAACGTAGCCGGGAGAGGGTTGACACAGAGCCATCTAGAGGCCACATAGAAGCAGCCAGAGGCCACATACAGGTAGTCAGGAGCTGCGCAGTGCCAGAGAGGGCTAGGTTGGGTGACGTAGAGGCTCCAGAGGCTGACGCAGGGCTAGTTGGGGTGATGCTGGGCCAGAGAGGCTGACGTAGACCCTAGAGGTTGACGTTGGGAGATTTCGTTGGGCAGATTAGGGCTCATATCTGTCTCCGATTGAGAGGTACTACTGCCGAGGGAATTCTCTGTTGGGTGAGCCATTTCTGGCACCCAGATTATATTCTGAAACTGCTTAATAATAAAACCCTCAGATAGCTGCATCGGTTTTCCCGCATTGGGTTTTTCCAGGGACATTGATCCAAAAACAACGATGTCACTTGTGTGCTTGTTTTTCCTTCAGTTGATGATTTGTAATGTGTTGAGCATGTACTTGTATTTGTTTGCAGTATTTACATGGTAAATAACTTGTTAATTAAATAGAACAAGTAGGCAGAAATAAATCAGAAATTACATGAAGGGTTTCTAACAGTTAGACTTAGAAATTCCAACATGGTATCGGAGCGTGGTTGTAGATCATAGGAGAACTGAGGGCATCAACCGAGCAGAGCAGCAAAAGCATAAACAACTGTACCAAGTGACAGAAGTTGTTCCTAGCGGAGAAGCAGCAAGGAACAGGTGATGTAGTGCCTGCGTCATCAAGTTTGAGTTGGGAGGATAATCAGGGCAGTGGCAAAAGGGAGCAGACCTGACCTACGCAATGCCCAGTCATCTTTCTCAGTCAGGAAGGATTGATGCCCATGGCTAGGAGGTGCAAATTTTGCTGGTGCCGGGATTGCGCAGAGCCTAGAAGCTCTAACTTTCAGTTTGCTGAGGCATAGGAGACTATGGGTAAGTTTTGGAGTGAAGCTGGTGGGGTATTGTGGTCAGAACAATACCTAACAAGGCAAGACCAAGGAGGAGGAAGTTTTTGCCGAGGATTTCTAGCCAAGAAATCCGGATCAATGGTGCAGCTGCACTAATGATCAGAGTGGGGGCATCTTGAAATTGGCAGAGGGGTTTCCAGGAGGGAAGTCGAGGCTCAGAGGAAGTCACACCGAGAACTTCCAAAAGGGAAGTAGAGGAGCAGCGAAATGGCAGTGAACAGGGTAAGAGACCAAGACAGACTGGATGGAGCCTCAAACTTCATAGTTTGGAAGGCCAGAATCTTGTCCATTCTAGACAAGAATCGTCTCAAGCACTTCGCCTTGAAGACAATAGCAATCCCAGATGACCCGGTTGAGAACAACAAGTACGAGGAGGCAATGGCGAGGGCCAAGAGCATCATCCTTGACGGGGTCAAGGACCATGTAGTACCGCATATTGTCGAAAAGGAAACGAAAAATGAGATGTGGGAGGCCCTGACAAAATTGTATCAACATGTTTCCTTGCAGAGGAAGATGCTACTAGAAAATCAGTTGCGGTCATACCAGATGCAGAAGGGAGAACAAATCGACACCTTCCTCGGTCGATTGAAGGAGATCTGGGATCAACTGACTTCCATAGGGGTCATGTCAGATCAAGAATTATGGTGAGGACAACCCTGAATGCAGTGTCAAAAGACTGGGAGGTGTTTGTCCAGAACATACTAGGCAAGTTGACCCTTCCAGATTGGGAGGAACTATGGGCGGCTCTTCGCCAAGAAGAGATCAAAAGGCTAACCAAGGTGGGAACCAGCAAAAAGGGGGTCAGAATCATGAAGGAGGAAGAGGAGGATGATGCCCTAGCATTTGAGGGAAAGCAGGAGAAACAGAAGAAGGACCTTTCCAAGGTCAAATGCTTCCACTGTGCGGAACTGGGTCACTATGCGAGTCAGTGTCCGAGGAAGAAGAGCAAGGGAGAGGCTTCCGAGACCAAGGCTGCACTAGCAAGGGCGGAGAAGGAAGTGGAGACAAATGATGACTGTGCCATGAGTGCTCACACGCCACTTGAGAGGAAGTGGGGAGACATCGAGCTGTAGTTAGATGGACTACAAGCGATGAGGGGCAGGATCCTCGAGGTACCCAGCCTCTTGGATTATACCTTGCTACGAGAGCCCTGAAGAGGAGTAGCAGAACTGACGAAGATGTCAGAGTTGCGAGATCAGTTACTTACTTCTCAGTAACTGAGTTGCAGTGCAATAGTTTGTAGTGGCAGTGCTATGGGCAGCATGATGAGAGGGATTACAGTGCAGATACAGCAGTGGCAGGACCATGGGCAGCAACATGGATGCAGAGGGAGCTGTCGTACAGATGTAGCAGTGGCAATGGCAGGGCCATGGGTAGCAGTACATGATGCAACAATGCATAGGATGTTGGGCAACAAGTCTAGCATCAGCACAACGACCGATGCCGGATGATCAGGGTGATGCTCAGTGAGGAGTATTACTAAAGCACAATCCTCGCTAAGAGGGAGTGTTGATTTGGGGTAGCATCGAATGTGCACTAGCCACGAAAATTGGTGGAGAGGCTAAATCACATGAGATCTCCAATACCCAGAAATGGTTTGGGCAGATTCTAAATAGTTTGGGGGATATTAAAATAATTAATATTTTTAATGGAGTCCCTAAGTCTAAACTTAGGAAAAATAAAATATTAATGTGAATTAATATAAAACTGTGTTAGAAGGGTCCAAACGTCATGGATCAAGCCAGAATTAATCTTAGCTGTTGATTAGGGACTTAATCTCGGTCATTGAATTGTCAACGAGAAAAGTATAAGAGGAGGCTTGAGGGTCACTTGGAGAACACACCGAGTTGATCAAGAATTCGAATTTCTGGGGTAGGGCTTGCTGAGCAAATCGAAGGAGTGATCAGAGTTGCAACTGAGGGGTAGTGAATACAGAAGCAGAGAGGAAGAGAGGGTACCGGGAGAATTAGCGCAGAAGCTGGGAGAGGGTTGACGCGGAGCCATCTAGAGGCCACGCAGAAGTAGCCAGAGGCCACGCAGAGGCAGCCAAGAGCTGTGCAGTGCCAGAGATGTTAATCAAGGTTGTCATTGATGTCAATATGGCATTGACTAAGATGTCAATATTCTTGATATGCCTAGTTCCAGACGATGATACCATGACTCTTGGTGGTTGGTTGGCTAGGACAACATCAATGAAGATGTCAAGTCACAAAGAAGTCAAACCACTAATTAAGTAAGCCCTAAGAAGTACTTGATCTAATGTTGCATGCACTTGATCATCTAGACTTTAACCCTTGATGACATATGGAGGACTACACGTGATAATGCCATACCCTTGAATGATCACATGATTGGAAGATTAGATGGATGATCTCACTTGATGATTGGAATGACAAATTAATGGAGGCTGCACTATAGCATATCACTGCACCATTATGTGATGACATGGATGATACACTCATTGTTGGACACTATCATGGTGACGTGGATGTCCTACATGATCCTATGATGATGAAGAAGCCAAATAATAGAGAAGATAAACAATAGAGAAACCAAACAAAGAAGCCATACTGTCCAAATCATTTTCTGCACTAAATAATTTAAGGACAGTCACATTAAAAATGATTTTTCACCTCGTTAGAGGCAGAATTATTCCATGAGACCTGCACCATCTTAAAAAGAATAATTTTGCCTTTCCAACGAGCTATTACTCAGCCTGAAACTCCAAGCGGTTTAGGAGATATGAATTTTACAAGTTGAGGAAATTAATTATGGTCACTGAGCCGACCTAAACATGTCAACACATGTCGGCTTGCATTTTAGACGTGGCTGTTCGTTTAAGGACGGCAAAAGGTATATAAATAAGAGGTTAGACCTCTGTTTTTTGAGCAGCAATTTAGTGATCAATTGAAATAAGAAGTATAGGAGCAGATAAGAGGCTGAGGAGAACACAAAAGTTTATTGTTTGGACTGTTTAGGTAAATTCTGTGATTGGGTTACCTTAGGCTTGTGGACAGCTCGTTCTAGGACAGTCATCTATTTTTGGACTCTCACCTAAAAGCCTGGATCTGTGGCTGAAATTCTGTGTTGAGGAGTTTTTTTCTCTACACAAAACAGAACGCAGCCTTTGTGTGACTTGTACAAGAAGGCCGCAGGCCTAAACATCAGCTTCAGCCTTGTGAACTAAGCTTGGATTTGTATTCTTCAGTCCTGTGGCGCTGTTTTAAATTCAGAATTGGTTACATTCACCTTTTGAGACTTGTTTTACCTCTGTTTTGGGCAGTGGTTAGGTACAGGTAAATAGACAAGGCCTGTTCCTTAGTGAACAGAGTGCTGTTGTGTGAGAACAGTGGTTGGTATTCAGTTCAACAGGCCAGCAAGGTACAACAGCTAGAGGAAGAAGCTTTGCCTCAGTGTTGGAGTGATATAAAGCCTCATAATTTATTGCAGACTTTGGTCACCTGTGGAGGCTCACTCTTAGAACCCGAAACCTTGATCTAAAGCTTTACAATTTCGGATTTGTGACAAGTATGTGAATAGTTGCTGTGGAGCTCGGATCCATTTTGGAGGCACAGTTTAATAATTCAGACCTGTAGAGGGCTTGGATTTAGCCTTGAAGGCTCGGACATGGAGCAAATCTTGGCATCACTTTAGAGCTGTTTGCTTAGAGGGCAGATTTTCAGAATTCATTGAAGCAGAATTTGTTCCATTTTGAAGGTAGGAATAGAGGGTGTTAAGAGAAGCCAAGTAGGCATCCTTGATGAATTCCCTTGGAGCTTTGCCAGCCTATTTGAAGATCAATGTTTGAGGAGTATTGATTAGACTTTCATTTGAAAGCACCCTATTGAAGACATCCTTAAGACCAACTCCTGAAGACAACTTTGGAGTAGCATACCTCAGTTGAAGGAGCAGCCCATTGACATCTTTTGGAAGACTTGTAGAAGTTGATATTGAAGACACTCGTAGAGCTGCCTATTGAAGATGCCTTGAAGGATACTTGAAGATATTTGGAAGACTTGTAGAAGGTGGTCTTGGAGATATTATTGAAGACCATGATGCATTGTTGATGTCATCATGAGGTGACCTTGGAGAAATTTTTTGGGTGACATGAAGAGCAGTGGCAATACCTTATAAGAAGATAAGGTTGTCATTGATGATGTAGCGTGAAGACTACAGTGAATATTGACAGGGATCGACAAAGAAGACCTTGGGAGCCGTGAAGTACAACTAAACATATATTGACAAAGTAAAGCAAGGGTTGGAGCCCAAGAGGTTGGAGCCTCGAAAAGACAAGGTTGGTGCCTTGGAGGATAGGGTTGGAGCCCTAGAGGATCGGAGTCCTCAAGAAACTAGGTCAGAGCCTGAACCAAATATAGGGTGGTGCCTCAAATTGACAAGGTTGGAGCCTTGCAAGTCCAAGTTGGTGCTTGGCAAATACATGTTGAAGCCTGGAAGATTGAGGATTGGTGTCCTTGGAGTTGGTGCTCCTAAACTCAAGGTTCGTTCCTTGGATAAGATAGGGTCGAAGCCCTAGAGGTCAGAGCCTCACTAAAGTCCAAGGTGGTACTTGGCACATTCCAGGTTGGAGCTTGGGTGTCTTCATCAAGGGTTGGAGCCCTACCTATATTGTACTTGATTCATTGTAAAGATTATATTAATAAAAGCAGTTATTTCTATTGTTCATTTTGTGTTTTAAATATAAGTGATCTAACTGGTAAAAGTAACAATTGAAAATAAATACTAATTCACCCCCCCTCTCAGTATTTCCAACAATTGATATCAAAGCTAGTACCTTCACTCAAAGCCTAACAGCTTGAAGGTTGATTATTAGAACACAAATGGCGAAGCCAAGGAAGAAAGTCTTCAATCCTCCTAAATATGTGTCTCCCTCAACCACCGAAATTGAAGTGAATCAATTTGTGAAGGCTCCATTGTTCAATGGAAACTTTGATATATGGGAGGCAAGAATGAGGAATTTCTTAAAGACTTAAGGAATTGAAGTCTGGAAATGGGTGATTACTGATAGCATGACGGATGGAGAATTCAAGGAACATAATACAGGAGCAATGAAGGCAATCTTGAATGGGCTACCTGATTCTATGAAGGCCAATTTTGAAAAACGTTCGTCAGCAAAAGGCATATGGTATAAATTTCATGATCTTCACTCAAAAGGAGCGTTGACAATGATCTCTAGTCAAGAAAATGATGGAAAACAAGAAGGAAATCCAGAGCCCATCAAGGAAGTTGAAGATAAGGGTGATGGCATCAAGGCTAAAGAAGACCTAGAAGATGAAGAGAATGAAAAAGATTTTGAAGAAGATCTCCTCACTAAAGTTATGGCTGCCATGGAAGAGATTAACAATTTGAAAAAGGAAAATGAGGAACTTAAGAAGAAAGCGCAAGTTGGTGACAGGACAAGACAAGGAAAGAAGTTGACCTTGTCAAGTTTCAAGTACCAAAAAGAGATGAGGAGCTCGCCAAGATTAAGGAAGAATTTCATCAAAAAAGAGAAAGCATCATGAAGAATTCATATCCATGAAAAATCAATTGGATAAGGCAAAGAAACAGGAAGATACCTTGTCAAGCCACCTTGAACAAAGGGCACAATAGCTTGAACAAACTTGAAGTAGAGATTGGTCAATACAAGGAAGTGGTCTCCTCCCTTAGATCTCAACTAGAAGAAGCAAGGAAGCAAGCACAAGGAGCTGAGAAGGTGATGGAAGCTTTGATATTCATAGAAGGAGAAGTTGATGAAGCAGAAAAAGAGAGAAACACCATGATATGCCAACTAGAAGAAAAGGATGATGATATCACCAAGTTAAAATCAGAAATCACTTCTCTTAAGGCCCAATCATGTGAAGCAACCAAGATGAAAGAAGAAATGGAGATAATTCTATCAAAGAAGGAAGAAGAATGCAAGAAAATGGAGGAAATTATCTCTCTTAAAAAGGAAGTTGACTTGCTGAATAAGAACTTGAAAAGTTCTCAAACCCTAAATGACATTCTAAGTCATCAAAGGTCTCCCCTCGATAAATCAGGTCTTGGCTATGCAGGTGAATCCTCAAGCAAGAATGATGCAAACCCTAATGCTTCAAACAACAAGGATGTGAGGAAGCCTGGAAGAAATGTTGTTGTTCCCAGTTCCAAAAAAGGCAAGGAGAAGAGTCAAGAAAACTATGGAAGAAACCCTCCTCCAAGAAGAAATGCAGATGGTGTCAAGGATGCAAGAAGCAATGGTTATCATCAAAGGATCCCAAGGCAAAATTACTTTAGAAGTACATCAAGGAATCCTTCTTCTCCCAGGTACCAAAGTATATTTCTTGGTTATTGCTATTCTTGAACAAACTTTGGGCACATGGAAAAAAATTGTAGGGCATATCACAAAGACAAATATAATGGCTCCGTCAATCTTCGAGAAGCAATTTCGCAAGAAGTCATGAATTCTTATTCCTGAACAACATAGAATGCTTCAAGTGTCATAACATTGGACATATGGCACGTAATTGTAACTTGACTTGGGCACCTACTCAAGCTAGAACTATGCCAGAAAAGAAAGTTACACAAGTATGGAGAAGGAAGCAAATACAATCCGAAAATATCTTGAGCTCTCCAGCCAACAACACGTGTTGTTGACATGATCCTCGATAATCTAAGTATTTGATGGGGAGATTCTATCCAAAAAAAAAAAATACAGTTAGGGGGAGCTTATGATAACTAAGCATTCTTGCAGAAGCTAGTCATGGATGGATCCTATGAGAACCCTGATGAGTCACACATGGACCACATTGCCAGAAGGAAGAGCACCATGACAGGGGGAGTAATATATGTATGAAAAACTACTGTTGACGAAAAAAATAAGAAGCTTGACAGGGGGAGTACTTGGGCACCCCGTTTGCCATTGATGTCAAAGTGGGAGAGAATGTTGGAAGGGCAAGAATATTGCCATCAACGAAAAGAGGGAGATTGTTAATCAAGGTTGTCATTGATGTCAATATGGCATAGAATAAGATGTCAATATTCTTTAGATGCCTAGTTCCAAGACGATGATACCATGACTCTTGGTGGTTGGTTGACTATGACAACATCAATGAAGATGTCAAGTTACGAAGAAGTCAAACCACTAATTAAGGAAGCCCTACGAAGTAATTGATCTAATGTTGCATGCACTTGATCATCTAGACTTTAACCCTTGATGACATATGGAGGACTACACGTGATAATTCCATACCCTTGAATGATCACATGATTGGAAGATTAGATGGATGATGTCACTTGATGATTGGAATGACAAATTAATGGAGGCTGCACTATAACATATCACTGCAACATTATGTGATGACATGGATGATACACTCATTGTTGGACACTATCATGATGACATGGATGTCCTAAATGATCCTACGATGATGAAGAAGCCAAATAATGGAGAAGATAAACAATAGAGAAACCAAACAAAGAAACCATAATGTCCTAATCATTTTCTGCACTAAATAATTTAAGGACAATCACATTAAAAATTATTTTTCACCTCCTTAGATGCATCATTCTTCCATGAGACCTACACCATCTTAAAGCGCATAATTTTTCCTTTCCAACGAGCTATTACTCAGCCTGAAACTCCTAGCAGTTAGGAGATATGAATTTTACAAGTTGAGGAAATTAATTCTGGTCACTGAGTGAACCTAAACATGTCAAAACATGTCGGCTTGCATTTTAGACGTGGTTGTTCGTTTAAGGACGAAAAAAGGTATATAAATAATAGGTTAGACCTCTGCTTTTGAGTAGCAATTTGGTGATCAATTCAGATAAGAAGTATAGGAGCAGATAAGAGGCCGAGGAGGACACAAAAAGTTTATTGTTTGGACTGTTTGGGTAAATTCTGTGATTGGGTTACCTTAGGCTTGTGGAAAGCTTGGACTAGGACAGTCATCTATTTTTGGACTGTCACCTAAAAGCCTGGATCTATGGTTGAAATTCTGTGTTGAGGAGTTTTTTTCTCTACACAAAACAGAATGCAACCTTTGCGTGACTTGTACAAGAAGGCCGCAGGCCTAAACATCAGCTTCAGCCTTGTGAACTAAGCTTGGATTAGTATTCTTCAGTCCTGTGGTGTTGTTTTAAACTCAGACTTGGGTATAATCACCTTTTGAGACTTGTTTTACCTCTGTTTTGGGCCGAGGTTAGGTACAGGTAAATAGACAAGGCCTGTTCCTTAGTGAACAGAGTGCTGTTGGGTGAGAACAGAGGTTGGAATTCAGTCCAACAAGCCAGCAAGGTACAACAACTACAAGAAGAAGCTTTGCCGCAGTGTTAGAGTGATATAAAGCCTTAGAATTTATTGCAGACTTCGGTCACCTATGGAGGATCACTCTTAGAACCCGAAACCTTGATCTAAAGCTTTACAATTTCGGATTTGTGACAAGTGTGTGAATAGTCGTTGTGGAGCTCAGATCCATTTTGGAGGCACAATTTAATAATTCAGACCTATAGAGGGCTTGGATTTAGCCTTGAAGACTCGGACAGGGAGTAAATCTTGGCATCACTTTAGAGCTGTTTGCTTAGAGGGCTGATCTTCAGAATTCATTGAAGCAGAATTTGTTCCATTTTGAAGGCAAGAATAGAGGGTGTTAAGAGAAGCCAAGCAGACATCCTTGAAGAATTCCCTTGGAGCATTGCCAGCCTATTTGAAGATCAATGTTTGAGGAGTATTGATTAGTCTTTCATTTGGAAGCACCCTATTGAAGACATCCTTAAGACCAACTCCTGAAGACAACCTTGGAGTAGCATACCTTAGTTGAAGGAGCATCCCATTGACATTTTTTGGAAGACTTGTAGAATTTGATATTGAAGACACTCGTAGAGCTGCCTATTGAAGATGCCTTGAAGGATACTTGAAGATATTTGGAAGACTTGTAGAAGGTGGTCTTGGAGATGTTATTGAAAACCATGATGCATTGTTGATGTCATCATGAGGTGACCTTGGAGAAATTGTTTGGGTGACATGAAGAGCAGTGGCGATACCTTATAAGGAGATAAGGTTATCATTGATGATGTAGCATGAAGGCTACAATGAAGATTGACAGGGCTTGGCAAAGAAGACCTTGGGAGCCGTGAAGTACAACTAAAGATATATTGATGAAGTAAAGCAAGGGTTGGAGCCCAAGAGGTTGAAGCCTAGAAAAGACAAGGTTGGTGCCTTGGAGGATAGGGTTGGAGCCCTAGAGGATCAGAGTCCTCAAGCAACTAGGTCAGAGCCTGAACTAAATATAGGGTTGGAGCCGTTGAGGTTGGTGCCTCAAAATTGGCAAGGTTGGAGCCTTGGAAGTCCAAGTCGGTGCTTGAAAAATACAGGTTGGAGCCTGTAAGATTGAGGATTGATGTCCTTGGAGTTGGTGCTCCTAAACTCAAGGTTGGTGCCTTGGATAAGACAAGGTTGAAGCCCTAGAGGTCAGAGCTTCACTAAAGTCCAAATAGGTGCTTGGCACATCTCAGGTTGGAGCCTGGGTGTCTTCATTAACTGTTGAAGCCCTACCTATATTGTACTTGATTCATTGTAAAGATTATATTAATAAAAGCAGTTATTTCTATTGTTCATTTTGTGTTCTAAATATAAGTGATCTAACTGGTAAAATTAACAATTGAAAAGAAATTTTGGTTCACCCACCCTCTCAGTATTTCCAACAAGAGAGAGCTAGCATGGGTGACGCAGAGGCTCCAGTGGCTGACATTGAGCCTCCATAGGCTGATGCATGGCTAGTTGGGGTGACGTTGGGCTAGAGAAGCTGATGCAGACCCTAGAGGTTAATGCTGGGAGATTTTGTGGGGCAGATTGGGGATGATATATGTCTCCGACTGAGAGGTACTACTGCCGAGGGCATTCTCTGTTGGGTGAGCCAATTTTGGCACCCATATTGTATTCTGAAGCTGCTTAATAATAAAACCCTCAGATAGTTGAACCGTTTCCCGCATTGTTTTTTCGGGGACATTGGTCCAAAAACAACGATGTCTCTTGTGTGCTTGTTTTTTCTTTAGTTGATGATTTGTAATGTGTTGATCATGTACTTGTATTTATTTTTAGTATTTACATGTAAATAACTTGTTGATTAAACAAAACGAGTAGGCAGAAATAAATCAGAAATTACGTGAAGGGTTTCTAACAGTTAGACTTAGAAATTCCAACATATAAGACTAGAGAGGTCCGAAGTCAAGTGATGATACAAATAAATGTATCTAACATCAATATATAGCCTCCTAAGGAGTTATAATTAGCCTAAGGTCCCCTAAAGATAAAATAATGTGCAAATAATAACTCCTAATGGTGACAAGCCCACCACACTAGCTCATAATGTAAAAACAAGCCTCACAAGGCGCCAAATAATGATGTATGCATGTTGTAGGGCCCTCCAAAGGCTCAATCACATCCTGAAGTGCCATATTGAGGAATAAATTCTTCGGAATATGATGGACAAAGGGGTGGCCCCTTATTCTCCAAGTAGTAGACCCGTGGTGCTCTCAGTGGGTCTGAAGGCACATCAATGACCCCATGGGTCTCCATATGAATAAAAAATGTTTGTAGATCCTTTGCAATGGTCCTGGTGGTGGAATGAATGCTGCCATGACATCGTACAAGTGCTAGGACACCTGCCAATATTGTGGGGCTCCTGTGGAGGCCTGTTGGGCATAGTGTACCAATCATGTTACCATCGTCTCAAAAGTGAATTGCTAGTAGTCTCTGAACATCCATGAAGATCTGTGGAGTGATTTTTGCTGTTATGGAGGCCCATGGCTCTCTATGCACACCCTACATGTGCCAATGTGGACCTTTAGGGTCAGGATCCCATGTAGGGAAGCCAAACGCATATGGAAACCACTTGCAATCTTGCATAAGATCCAATGCGTCCCCTAGGCTTCCAGTACAATTATTCATTAAAATAATCAGGTAAAGGAGCTTACAAACCATGGATAACAAAGTGGGCACTTCATAATGGCATGCCCTTCTGTAGTGGGCTTTAGCATGTGTTAGTGTCTCCAAACTCCAAAGAGGGTTAGCCAAGGACCTTATTAGGTGGTTTCAGCCCTTAGAGGGGATAGTATGTCCAAGCTAGATCCTTCTAATGGGGGTGGAAAGTGACAAATAGGTGAGATGGAATAGGGAATGAGGGGGGGCAGCCTTGGGCCACATAATGGGGCATAAGGTAGCTAAATAAGGAGAAGCCCATACCTGGGTATATCATGTATAGGAGGGAGCAGTCGTGGTACATGAGGTGTCACATAATTGATTTTTCCATCCTTCTTTATATGCCTTTTGCCTTTTATGAATTTTTCTTTAGTTAGCTGCTCGGGGCTCAAAGGATAAGAGCATGATGTGTATAATATAGCAGTGATTAGCCCCTTTGAGGTAGGACGGTTCATTTCCCTTCAAGGGTTGGGACAATTGTGGGTTTCTAAATGATAGAGGAGGCTTATCTAGGGCCTATGGAACCAAGGTGATGGCCATGGATGGGGTAGATATCATGTGTTGTCTTTTTCCCACGTGCTAATTATTTTTGTCCCGACCATCTTTTGCATTTTGTGGTACAATTTCCTGTTAAATGTGGCCATTTATGATTTTCACTTTTCTTTTAATTGCTTCAACCTCTAGGGCATCATTCTAGGCCTAACCCAAGGTGGGGGAAAGGGGTAGGGAAGCTAACTCTATGTGGACCCTGAATGGGAATGTGGACCCAGGTGGGAGAAAACATGAATGGGGGTATAGTGAGTGGAAAGGAAGTGATATGTACGAATAACGGAGCGGGACCATGCACCCAAAATTAGGGTTTCCCAAGTAGTACTACCCTAGAACCAAATGGTCAATAAAGGAGATCCCACGGTACTAAGATCTAAGGGTAACAACCAAAAGAGATCAAGGGGACGGGAGCACTAGCTAAGCCCACTCTTTCCGCCAAGTCCTCCCATCAATCCATACTCAAAAGTATCCATGATAAGTAAACCCAATACTCAATTACTAAATGACAAGACATACCTTTAGATTTTCGAGGCCCACCTTCAAACATACGATCAATATAGGTGGGTGAGGGACCACATGGCTAGCTCAAGTGGCAGAGAAATAGCACAATGAGCTAGTAGGAGGCATCAAGGGGTTGTTGGTTGCTGGCTGAGGCTCATCATGGACAAAAAAATTCTCCTGGGGATATCACCAACAAGGTGGTGAGTAACATCTGGCTCCAACGGGGATGTGATCTCTTGTAGAAGTGGTCGAGGCTGCTCGAATGGGAGTTCACGAGAACTCCAACAATCTCTTGGTCACCGTAGACCTTTTATCAGCACATGTCAAAGATCAAAGCCACGGGATGGCATGTTTTTCATGGTGTCTAATGATCACCCATTCTTAATGTTAGCCCATAAACTAATAAAATATGCGAATCATATATATATATATATATATAGATATATAGATATATATTATATATATATATATATATTATATATATATATATATATGCAATATAATCTATCATGAGAAATATCTTATGCAAAAATCATTATGCAATGCATCCTACTCTAACATGCATATAATACAACATCAAGAATCAAGGAAAGGAGTGATATGACTTGTTTTGACCAGCTGAGGCCAAAGTTCGTCGTTGAGTTTGGCAATGTAGTAATAGTCATCCCCAACTTTCCCCAACATTTTATTCTTTCTTTGGTTTCCACTTCTTGCTTGGCTTATGATTTGGTCTTTTAAGGATACAGACCTCTTGCGAAGGGAGAATGGGGGAGGGCTTCTCAATGTTATGTGATTCATAGTATGGACCGGGTTCAATCACATGAGATAGGTAGGTAGGTTCTCTATGAAGAATGAAAGGGGTCCCATCATATTGAGGGATGATAACATATGATAGATCCATTTGAACATGGCCCCCATTTCCTAGATAGCAACATCCCCCATGCATAAGGAATATTGATGAAAACAATGTCCATGAGGAGAGATATGTGGGGATTCAGAGCCAGAGAAAACTTAAGATATTTAATGAGACCCTCCACTTCCACAAGTTTGGAGATAAATCCACACACTTTCTTGTATGGTCGGGCGATGCTAGGAGCCATTGCTTCATAATGGTTAACAACATAATGTTTGTGGAATCCCCTAAGTCAAGCATACAATTATGGAGGTAAAGGTCATTGAAAACCAAAGTGAGCATGAAAGGTTCATGTCCGTGTGAAAATTCCTTGATCTAACAATCTTAGGAATCCTAGTGCAACCAGCTGAATCTACTTCACCTAGATTGTAAATTATGTTACAACATTATTTCAGATTTCTTCTTGAAACATTGAAGTAAATTAATGAAGTAGCCTACACCAATTAAATATGATTCTCAAACATAAAAACTGAGCAAGGAAAATAGAAACACATACAACAATGATTTTTGGACAAAAGTCCCTGGAAAAACCTAATGCGGGAAAATCGATGCAGTAGCTCTAAGGGTTTTATTATTATGCAGGAGAAAATCTGAGTACAATTCTAGGATGCTCAACTAGCAATCAGATATAGAGAGAATACTAAACAAAAGACTAGTGAAAAGAATTAGGAGAGGCCAGGGTTAATCTCCCAATTTTTTCTGAGCACCGGAGGAGGCCCTAGTAGCCATTTCTTGTAGTTAGTGTGAAAATTCGAAATTGGAATCCTATTGCAGCAATTGATATTGTTTCTCCTAATTGTTAATTAATTAACAAGTTATTTGCTACGACAAATATCGAAATAAATACACTACAAACTTCACAAAAAAATTCCGTGAAAAAATAAAACGCTGGAAGTTGAGAAATGTTAGCGCACACACATAAAATTAACACAATTATTTTTGGACAAAAGTCCCCAGAAAAACCTAACTTGGGAAAACCGGTGTAGTAGCTGAGGGTTTTATTATTATGCAACAGTGAGAGATTCTTAATACAATTGGATGCCGAAATTTGGCAATCCTACAGAGCAAAAATACTGGCAAAAATCTAGTGTGGAATTTTCCTCACCCCACAGGCAATCTTCTAGCTCGACTTGCCTTCGAAAATTTGGCCCTTTGACTCTCTGCGTCAGCCTCTATGTAGTCTGTTGGACGTCTAGCCTTATATTGATCTCTGATGAAGTTGTTTTTTCCTCTGCTGACTAGAAAGATGCTTTTCCGACACTCTAGGACTCCTTCCCGGCCTCTAGAACTAAAAAGGTCTCTCCCTCTCAGCAAATCGATCTTGCCTCTAGAGACTGTTGTGTTGCCCCTGCATCAACGTCTTTGTGGCTCTTCTGCCTCTCTGCAAATGTACTCGCTGGATTTGGAATGCCTCTTCCAGCCTCACTGTCTCTGCCCCTCTCTCACTGCTTCGATCTCTATCTCTCTCTCTGGCAACGGACTGCTGCTACTCTGGAAATCGATCTGCTTAGAAATCGAATTTCTCAAGTGTCTTCTCCATCACCACATCATCGTCCTCTTATAATCCTTTGTTGGAGCATCAATAACCAACATTAAGACTTAATCAATGGCTAGGATCATCTCCGAATCGATCCGTGTGAGTTTCTAGATGATTCTCACCTTGGCTTAATTAATACTGATTAATTAACCATATTTCCTAAGTTTTGACTTAGGAAATATTTAAAAACTGGTTAATAATCTAATTTAGTCATTTCTAGGTGGAATTTCTAGAAACAATTTCTGGGTTTTGGAGATCTCATATATTCTAGCCTCTCCGCCACATTTCATGACTAGAACACATCTGATGCTACAAAAACTAACGCTCCCTCTTAGCAAGGAATGTGTTCTAGTGCTACTGCACACCCTATCTCTGCATCATCTCCTGTGACGCTTCTGATATTTGGCCATACTGTCCACCAACCACTGCACAACTATGATATACGCTGCATTTGTGCTGTTGCTGGCCTTGTTGTACTGCTATCAACTCTACATCTGCACTACAACTCCCTCTCATCTGTTGTTGCAATTGGAAAGCATCCAAAACATTGAATCAACTGTGATCAGTATAATTCATCTGTCACTTGAGTCTCTTATTGCTACTAGCCTCTGCACTGTCCACTGAAGACTCTGCACTACTGTTGACTTTGCACTGTGCCAACTGCACTGTTGCCAACTTTGCACTGCGCTCCCCAGCATTTGACTACTACTGGTCTCTACAACTTTCACTCTGGCTTCTGACTGCATCAACTGTCACTGATCCATCTTGCTATTGAATACCATGGGCCTCCGTAGCTAGGTATTGATCCATGAGGTGGACTCCTCAACGATATTTCCCATTTGTAGTACTCTGGGGCTACAACACCAAATCTCCCCACCTCACTCTTGGAGGCATATCAGCTAACATAGCAAAGTCTTTCTTGATCTTGAAGGAAAACCTATCTATCTCTACATGTGCTGTTGCCTGGTCCTGCTTCTTCTCCTTGTCCTTCTTCCTGAGAGGAAACTGGGTACTGTAGTAGCCAAAATCGCCACACCTAAAGCACTTGACCTTAGATAGGTCCTTGTTCTTCTTCCTTTATCCCCCCTGTCCCTAACTAGGGCCCTTAGATGCGAGGGCCACATTCTCCTCCTTATTCACCTGCTTTTATCCGCTGTTGTTGCCACTGATGGAGCTATTTAGAAGAGCTCGCCTCACTTTCCCCTGCTGCAAATCATCCCACATTCTATCCCACTCTGGTAACTTGTCTCTGTCTAATATGCTTTGGACAAAGACCTGCCAGTCCTCGGAGACACTGTTGAGTGTCGATCTCACTAGCTCTGTAGGTTGAGGCACTGCCCCAACAATTGGTCCCAGACCTCTTGAATCCTAGTGAGGAAAGGGCCTATGCTTTCTCCTTTCTGCATCCATATGAACCTCAACTTATCCTCGACATACTGTTAGGTCCCTATAATACTAGTGTGTCCCCCATATTGTTATTGTTGTGCCCATAGAAGCCCACTATTGTTATGTTGTGCCCTTACATTATTATTGTTATGTAGGCTCTGATTATATTGTGACCCCTTAGACTCCTATCTATACAAAGGAGGCCTTGTCATTTGTATCATCCAAGAATTGTTTATTTATGTAATGTAAAGGAGATTTCCCCCTCGAAGAGGATAATTTTTAAGTTGTTGATCTATCTTTTTTGTGAGCTGGTTGCACAACATTTGGTATCAGAGCTTTGGATTCTAGGGTTTCGCTTCTTGAAATAGGTAATATTGGAATTTTCGCTGTAATTTTTTTCTAAAAGGCTTTAGAAGCTGAAATTTTTGCCATGTGGATTCGAAATCTTGGTGAACTTTGTGTAAAAACTTTAGAGCTTGGTTTGTTATATTTTCTGAGATATGATCTGAGGAAGTTAGGGTTTTTGCAGGCTCCAGAATTCAATCTCAAACAAGTGACCTAGTGAAAATCATCATAACTTTCGTTTCATGAATTAGATTGAATTCTGTAAAAAGTGGTTGAAATTGCATAAAATTTAGTTTTTCGTATATCAATTTTAGAGTTGAAGGTTGCAACAGTGACATGTGGCATCCCATACAACTTCGATCTACTGAACTAGTCCATAATCAGGTCATCGTGGGCTATTTGCATCTCTTTCTTGAGGAATCCAATCTCGATCAGACTTGTGGGGTTGGAAAGAAGACTCAGAATATACCACAGGAATCAATTTCAGAACTTGGAAATTCGGAAGAACAGAGCTACAACTGTTTCAAGACCGAGCTCCTATAAGCAAGAAAAAGGTATGTATTTTTTTTAAAATTGCATAACTTTTGTTTGAAAAATAAGTTTGAAGTGATTCCAAGGGCATATTGAAGCATAGATATCGGTATTGGGTTCTAAAATTCCTCCTAAGAAAAATAATTTTACACCCATTAAGTGCTTAGAAAGATCTACTGTGACGCATGAAGAGGAAGATCTGCAACATGGTATATGAAAATTACAGGACCAAGTGCAACAAATTTCGCTCTCACAAAGAGCAACCAAAGATGAACTAAAAGGCGACATGGATGGTTTAAAAGCAGACATGGAAGGTTTGAAGGATGGCATGGAAGCTAAGATGGATGGTTTGAAAACAAACATGGAAGGTTTGAAGGAAGGTTTGACAAAATTGTTGCAAGAAAGGCTTCTCTATGGTGACAAGGTAATCCATGAAAATCATGATGAGGACAAAAGGAATATGAATTACGATTTTAGAGACTCCAATGTGGGGTTTAAGAACCACCACATTCCAAAGATATATATGAGTAAGTTTGATCACAAGGATCCAGTAACATGGATACTATAGATGGAGCAATATTTTCATCTACAGGATGTGTAACCCTCACAAAAGGTAGGTGTTGCATCTTTATATTTAGAAACCAATCATTTTGTATGGTATAGATGGCTTTGTTCTCGTAAACCACTTGTCCCGTGGTCAGTTTTTACAGAGGAAATAATAGCACATTATGAAGATACAAAGAGCAACACCTTCTTTAGTCAATTGATAAATCTCAAACAAAAGGTTCAATGGTGGAGCACACTGAAGACTTCCAAAATTTGAATATTAGGGTAACCGATATTCCAAAGGAGCATAGGATTGATGTCTTCATAGGACTTTAAAAGATAACATCCAACATGAAGTTTGCCTTTGGGAATATGATTCATTGAAGAAGGCATTCAGGGTGGAAAGAAAAGTTGAAAGCAAAATTATGGCAACAAGGAAGTCTACCACTCACAACTATAAAGATGGAAGTGTTGTTGCTCCTAGTCTTCCGTAACCTACAAGGTTGACACAACAAAAATTGGAGGAAAAAAGAGCAAAAGGACTTTGTTATAGTTGTGATAGAAAATACACTAAAAGTCATAAGTGTACTGAGAATAAATTATTCTACATAGACTGTGAAGAGGAGGAAGAAAAGGAACAAGGAACATCAAAAGAGGAGGATATACACCAAGAACCAACACAGAGAAAGAAGAAATGAATCCGACCATATCTTGTAATGCATTGGCAGGAATTACCACTCCTCAAACTCTCAAGATAGAAGGATATATCAAGAAGGAAAGGGTAATAGTGCTGATTGATATGGGTAGCACCCATAATTTTATTCATTGTAAGATAGCCAAGGAATTGAATTGCTTCCTATATCCAGCACCAGAGTGTCAAGTGATGGTTGCAAATGGAGGAACTATAAATTTTCTCTAGAAAGTGCTACTCTTCCTTGTAGTTTTCTCACGCAACAGGCTACTCTATCAAATCTGCAGCCTCCCCTCACTTCGCAGCCTTCAACGCTGCCATTGCCATTCCTTATATGTTGTCCATCTCAACTTCATGCCCTCCATTCATCCTCGGAACCCCCCATCGCATCTTTTCTTGCTGCGTTAAGAAAACCCTTAACCCCGTAGCATATAACCTTCAAAACCCTCTACGTACTCTCTTCCTGTGTCCTTTTCCCCTCACGCTGCTCCACCCAGCCATCTCCGTCTACCATCAAGTTACCCAAACCGTAGGCAGTCTTCCCTCTCCTAGCCGCAGTCTTTCTCCAATGCTTTCCGCAGCTCCTATCTTCTGCTGCCAACGCTGCTCACCTTCTCCGTTCATTCTTGTCTGTTGCCCATGCTATCCTCAACCCACAAAACCTCCTGCGCATAAGCTCCGTCTAGCCCCACCCGCTCACGCTGCTTTCTCTCCTGCGTGCTCTCATACCCTTCCACCATCAAAATATAGTTGTAGCTGCAAAACAATAAGACATTTCGATTTAAAAGTTTCATTTTCTTCTTCAGCTTTGCATATTCATAGGATTAGTTTAGGGTTAGATTTATTTTCATAATTTCTTTTTTTTTTCCTTTTCATTTAAATCTTTGTTTAGTTTTGTCATACCT